>JABMDO010000329.1:0-32824 GCA_014851415.1 Cnaphalocrocis medinalis
GTGGTAGGTATGTGTTTGTAGAAAACTTTGTTTGTACACACTAGTTAAGAAAATTAAAGAACTCTTAACCACGTCAGCAGAACGTAAAATGGGGGCTATCGCGTGTGTAAAAACCGCTAGATGCGTAATAAAAGATCAACGTCACGTAAACCACAAAAGGGCCACTTTAGCAATATGAACATTATTGTTACTTGTCGCGCGTTAAAAATATTGTATTGTATCTTGAAAAATCCAATTTACTTGGACACTGACCTTTTTTATAGGTCCGTGTTTACTTTCATTGCATGTAGGTAAATCTGTAAGTAATGTTTTACTTTTTTTAAAATATCATACTTTTGCTAC
Organism: Cnaphalocrocis medinalis; assembly: GCA_014851415.1. Classification (NCBI taxonomy): domain Eukaryota; kingdom Metazoa; phylum Arthropoda; class Insecta; order Lepidoptera; family Crambidae; genus Cnaphalocrocis; species Cnaphalocrocis medinalis. Next base: position 343 of record JABMDO010000329.1, read on the forward strand.
AATCAGTGTAAATAGGTTGGCGGCGCTAGTTTCGTCGATATAGCCCTAAAAGCCCCATAACCTTACCCTTAACAGATTCTGTTTCGCATTTTTGAAGTAACGGACACCCGCTGTCCAAAAACTGCCATTAAATTATCATTTATTGAACATTTTGTCAAATATCTTATTTAGGACTCTGGTAAACAGTATCCCAGTGTTATTTAACGAATTTAATTTCAAATTAAGAACATCTTTGAAAATAAGTTAAAATGTAATCAGTTCACTGTACGTACCCTGGGCAAGACATCACGAACGAAACGCAAATTAGTTTCCCGCGTTGCTGCAGACCACAGACTAACAGATCTATATCTAGAGAATAATGTTGCCAATTCATTTATTCATTTGAAACTTACATTATAATGCGTCAAGAAGGTCATGAAAGCTGATTTTTGGGGAAAGTAGGTAACTACGTATATCTGTCAATAATTTGCTAGTGGGCTGTGGGACGGAGTTATGGAACTCATGGAATTTATTGGTGGCGCCACTGCCGCATACGTCATAGGGCATGGTAACCTCGTTGGTTATAATAATACTATGGAAGTCTTTATGGAAGTCCGTAATAGTTCCTCAAGAATAAATACCTATCATGACTTTAATAATATAAATAATAATATGTAACGGAGTTCCCAGGTTTATTTTACAACAACCAAATAGGGCTAACAACATGACTTATAAGTGGCAGTCTTTATATATTACTTTCATGACTTTGGTGTAAAATTAGTTGATGGCGTCACTGCCGCTTATGTCGTTGGGTATGGTAGCCCCATTAGTTATTATTATACAACACGGAAACTCCGTTAACTTAGTAGGCTTTCCCCAAAAGTACGTTATCAAGACTTTCTTGACGCATTATGATTCTCAATTATTTTAAAAAATTTATACTACACATCCGTCACATGAGTTCGATGCTTTATTTCAAACAAAACCATTCAGGTTTGGTAGGGTTTTGTTTTAGAACGCAACATAGATTTTGACGTAAGTGAACGTTTAAAAAATGGGTATTTTTTTCTGGTCTGTGAACGTTTCCTTCCTTCCAGTTAGAAAGAAAGACGCGGTAGACGGGAAGTATTTAAGTTTACATTCCAACCAAACACAATTACTTGATCTTTATTTCAATAGATATATAAAACGAACAGTCATGAAACTTATGTTTTTCTCTTTATGTGCAATTCATGTGTTAAGTTCGTCATTTAGTTATGTCAACATCTTGAAGTGGGTAACCTATGAAAATATCTTTTGTTTACAATTTTGGGTTCTCGTTGGCAACCGTATTAATATACAAAAATGAGATAGCTTTTACGCGCAGTATCTGCTTACTAGCATAGAATTTGGGCAATTATTTTTCGTAGAATTATCTCGGTTCTCATTATCTCAAAAGTCGAAGGGCTATAAAATCGGTCAAAATGAGAACTGTACCTAAGTGGGTGAACAAAATTCATGAAGCTGATAAAGTCGAGTTTTCTAGGTAAGTAACCTCTTGTGAAACCAGTTGTTCAACCTTTATGGTTACTTTATTATTTACTGATACCTTTTTGATATCTTTTTACTGACTGTTTATTATTATTTGAAGACCTTTGTTTATTTTTGCAGTGTACATTCAATATGCTTTAGCCCTGATGGTACACAGCTAGTTGTTGGAGCTGGGGAGAAAGTGATGGTGTATGATCCCCGTGATGGTGCTCTAGTTCAACTCCTCCAAGCTCACAAGGGGGCTGTCCATGCAGTGGCATACTGCAGCGATGGGAAGAAATTTGCTAGTGGGAGTGCTGATAAAAATGTCATTATCTGGACATCAAAAATGGAAGGCGTTTTAAAATATTCGTAAGTGATAAACGTAATGCAAAATAAGATATACCAAAAAAAAACCATACTTTGGAGGTCTATGCAGTGTTTATCTGTTAATCATATCGGAGAGTACATAAATTAGTATTAATTTTCCAATGAGTAATAAAATGTAACTTATTTTTTATGACAGCCATAGTGAAGCAATACAATGCCTAGCTTACAATCCTGTTAGTCTTCATCTGGCATCATGTGCTGTCACTGACTTTGCTTTTTGGTCTGCGGATGTCAAAGCTGTCCAGAAGTACCGTGTGTCAGGTCGCATTACATCTTGTGCTTGGTCACCAAATGGACAGCACTTGGCTATTGGCCTAGCTTCAGGAGCAGTTTCTATTAGGGATAAAGTGAGTTGATTTTTTGTTGACTTGTAATTATTTATTTGTAGGAGGTACCTACATAATTTTAGGATGTTCACTATTTAAAACACTTTCACCTGTTACAGGCTGGGGAAGAAACTCAGAGAATAACCCGTGATGGAGCAGTTTGGGCAGTGGCTTTCTCAAAAACATGTCTATTGGTAACAGATTGGAATGAAGGCTTATCATTTTACAATATGCAGGGACAGCAAGTTCACAAAGAAAGGAATATAGGTATATTCCTATATACATAATTGATGCCACTGATACTTTGGTCATTCTTAAGAATGTAGTAATGAGAGTAAATCCTTAAGGAGTTTTATCTAATGTCTAATCCACTATCTGATTAATATTATGATCATGTATTAGTTAGTGTTAATTATTTATGTTGCACATCTCTTCCAAATTTTAGGCATATCTGCGTTATCAGTATCACTCCTTGGTGCGCTTGTATTAGTGGGTGGAGTGGGGGGTTGGTCTGTCTTGACTCCAGAAGGTGTCCCAATCATCTTCACACAGCAAGAATGGGTCTGGGCTGTAGCACCTTCACCTACCTCCAATACTATGGTAATTTTAGTATAAACTCAATATTTTTTTTGTATTCTTATGTAAATTACTTTTAGTTCAGCAAACTGCTTATTCATTGTATGTTAGTAAGTAAGAAGTACTTTTTTTCAAGAGAGCTTTATTGTAGAACTGTGTTTGTCAAACTTAATATTATTTATTCTATGTGTGACAGTACAGACACTACATTTTTCTTTTGGTATTACTAATTCATGTACAATTATCTGTATCAACCTCTGTTGCCAATTAATTTGGATAGACGGCACTGTACTGTACTGTAATCCTATGATAGAAAGTAAAATGTGATAGTACATAAACATTTGTTTTTACATTTTCAGGCAGTGGCATGCCAAGACGGAACCCTTTGGTGTTACCAAATAGTCTTCAGCACAGTACATGGGCTTTACCGCGAGCGATACGCATATCGCGAAAATATGACTGACGTTATTATACAGCATTTGACTACTGGGAACAAGGTTCGCATAAAATGCCATGACAGAGTGCAGAAGATTGCCATCTACAAACATCGCTTGGCAGTAAGTACTTCATAGTTCATATTATTATAATCTAAAAAGTATTCTCCTTCTGAGGACAATGTGTGAAAGATTAATTAGGTAACTGATTTGAAATTAGATTGTTTAAGTAGTTTAAATATATTTTGTTACATATTTAACGTCGTAAGACCAAGATGTCCTGTCCAAGATGTATGTTAAACTACTAATAAATGCTTGTGATAATTTATTCAAACCCCGAAATTATGGAAAGATCCACAGATGTATTTGTTGACTTATGTTATGATATAGGTGCAGTTACCAGAAAGAGTGGTAGTATACGAACAGGGTGATGTCGATGGAATGTTGTATAGGGTCAAAGAAAAGCTGCCACAGAAGATTGACTGTTCTCTACTGGTAGCCACCAGTGATGCTTTATTGCTATGTCAAGTAAGTGGTTATTGTGTTGATGTCTAAATACCAAACTGTTGTCTCAACTGCTATTTTATTTGTAATTTGGTAAAAAAACAGTTTTTAAAAATAAACAAATTAAATAAATGAGGGCAAAGAGCTATGAATTAATGAAGTACAAAAAAATATAATAATTGTTTACATTTTATTCTTTATGAACAAATATTGTATTTGAATGAATGACTTATGCATTTTCAGGACACCAAACTAGTAATGATCGGAAAACGAGTGCCACGATATTGGACTGTGCCTACTCCAATCCGTTATGTCAAAGTTACCACACTTTACTTTGAAGAAGTTTTATTATTAGGACTTTTAAATGGGCAGGGTAAGTATTTTATTCTTTGTCAAATATTTTTTTAACTGCTATCTGACATTTGTGTAAGGCACATCTTGCACAAAGCGGTTTCTCTCTTATTTTAGCAAGTAATTCCCAGTTTCGTCCAAAGCTTTCGTTTTGGAGTTCAGGGTATGCTTAAACCTAAATAAAAGTTTTTTGTGATAGGTGGCCAACGAGCAGACCGATCCCATGCTGGTGAGCGATTGCCACTTCTCACGACCAAAAGCATCTCACGTCGTACTCTCAGATTATTGAGGCACCTCTCTCATTTCCTCGGATTAACCGATTACATTTATTCGTAGATCTGGCAAGTAGAACCGAGCGATGGTAGTTCGAAGCTGATCTTGCAAACGCCGGCGAGTGTGCGCTGCCTGGACGTGAGCGCTGCGCGGAGCCGCCTGGCCGTCGTCGACGAAGCCTCTGTCTGCCGTATTTACAGCCTGCCCACCGGGGAACTCTTGTACACGGTCAGCTACAATTTTAGCTTCATTTATAAATAATTCTTTAAAATACATCCATCAATGATAGATATATCTAAAATAGCAAAAATATAAACCAATCTTTAGACATGTTTTTGTTCCTAAAATCTTACTTAATTTATAATAAATCTGTAGAGAGGTCAATTAAAAAATGCAATCAGTAAAATCGTTGTTTGTCTGCCTTATCTGTTTTTAAGCTTCCGTGGCGTGTGTGGCCTTAATAATTAAAGCTACATAGAAATCATGTATGACAGAAAAGTTTTACACAAAATTTTCTTAAACAAAAATCCTGTATCTCAGTCGAAGAGGCCTCTTCATATTTGGGAGTATTTTATAATTCTAGGTACCAGTTATTAAAAAACAAGTAAACTTGAAACAATGTTTTGAATAACTTAGACCAATATATAATTTTAATATGGATTACAGGAGGAGAATATTTCCTCTGTATCTTGGAATGCGTGGTGTGATGAGCTGCTGAGCCTGTCTGGTGGAGGCTTGCTCTCAATTAAAGCAGGCCATTTCCCGCCGGCTACACAACCATTGTCTGGCTCCGTAGTCGGTTTTCAGGTAAATCGCTTACGAGTTCATAAGTATTTATGTTCAAATAAGTTTTTATATTATAAATAATATATTACTAGAATATTTAATTGCATAAAACCGTGCAAAGTGAAGGATTTTTTATGGTATAGAAAGCAGACGAGAAGACAGGATCTCCTGATGGGAAGCGATTACCGCCGCTCTTGGACACCCGCAATAACAGAGTTCGTTCTCTTTTTGTAATGTAATGTAATGTATAATAATGCGTCAAGAAAATCTTGACAACGGATTTTTGGAGAAATAGTAATGGAACCCTCACATTTTTTCAAGTAATTACCATACCCTATGGCATAAGTGGCCATCAAATTTATTTCATGACCTTATTGACATGTTGTAGCAGGAACTCTGACCCCAGATTTTAAAGTGCTAACATAACTCAAGTTGATGATGATGTTCATTTAGAATGTCTGTGTAAAATTAGCACTTTTGTACTAAAAATATGAAATAGAACTTAGGTGAAATGTTTTGATACTGATATTTTACTGAAATGAAAATGTAAGCAAGCAGAGAAAATTGAATCAAAATAGAAGTATTTTAAAAACTAATATAATAACAAACCACTGACTTTATGTTTCAGGGCGGTAGAGTATTTTGTTTGCAAGCCAATTCTATGCAGACGATCAATGTCCCTCTATCTCATGCCGTGCATCAATACATACAGCAAAAGTTGTTCAAGTAAGTCGCCGGCGTATCTCTGGGTGGAAGTTTTTCTTTATCACTTAGATAAAAGGTTCTGGAGGCCAATTCTCGGTTTTCGCCTTCTATGTCGAATCGACTCATGGAACGCATAGACCAATAGGACAACAAGAGAAGGAATCTCGACTGTAATCTGTGTTCTCCTATTGGTCGTGCGTTCCATAAAGTCGATTCGACATAGAAGGCGAAAACCGAGAATTGGCCTCCTGGGTAGACTTACGTGCACTCGACATTGAAGAATGAAATTTGTGTGGACGAATGTATGAAATCTTTTAATTCGACTTCAATGTCGAATGCACTAGAATTGCCCCACTGCACGCAACGGGTTTCGGTGATTAACCATGAAGCTTAGCACTACCTATAATGCGCATTAATCTGAATTTATCACGGGCTTTTGTGGTGGGTTAGCTTTAGAGAACGTCGAGTTAATACATTCTGACGATATTCCTCAAGTGACATTTGGGTGTGTCATAAAGGTGAGTCGGTTAAACAAGATTGTCAGTTTGTGATAACCGCAAATTTCTCCCTGTTCCTTACCTTACTACAGCACATCTTAGATTTAGCTAAGCTTCTGACATAAATTTTATGTACTGCTATATTCAAGGGTAAAAAGGAAATTCTCTTGAGCCTTGAATAAGAGTGCTCCTCTCGCAAACTGATGCTTAAGTAAATTACTAATCTGGCTGATCAATAATATTTTTGCATTAGATATTAAATTCAGTAAGAAAAATTCGATACACGGCGTACTATTAAATTGAGGTCCAACTTCGACGTCATTGGTTGTTTAGTGAAACTTTGACATCTTACATAAAAAATAACCAATCACCGTGTAGATGGACCTCAGTTCTATGGTGCGAGAGATGCGATAGCCCCCATCCTTGCGTCTAAATAACGACCTCCTTTCGGATTTTCCTTGAGTACAAACCTTTATGAGGATAAATTGTTATTGGTAAGTATTATAATAATGAAAACCGCAGCGAGGCGTACGCGGTGGCATGCCTGGGCGTGACTCCGTCCGACTGGGAGCGGCTCGGCATGGCATCGCTTGAAGAACTCTCGTTCGAGGTGGCCAGGAAAGCTTTCCAGCGAAGCGAAAACATCATCTACCTAACGCTCATTGATCATTTACAGGTTAGCTATCAGTCCTACCAATTATGTCACCCAAATCCTAGTTCGCTAGCACCGTCAGTTGATTTACACTGTTTTTTTTTCTATGGAAGTAAAGTAGTTAGCGGATCACCTAACCGCTAGCTACTTTACCTCCATTTTCTTTGACCTTTTATTAGGCTTATTACTTTTTCATCCCCCTATTACGAACTTTCAAACCAGTCATTCCAACTAGGTGAAAGATGTAGGACCTTTAACTCTCCTACTCTAACCTCTAACTTTGTTTAGGTTTTTTGGAGTGGTTCACAACCAGTAATAGGAGTAGTTCCTCAGGCTTCTTAAGTGTTTTAGGATTGTTAGATGTGTCTAACGAATAAACTGAAACTGTCGGAATTATTTTAAAAAATCATTCACCAGTAGAAAGTTGCGTTATAATTGTGAATGAATGGGCCGGCTCGACCGGAGTGATACCACTGCCTCACAGAAAACCGGCGTGAAGCAGCTCCTGTGCTGTGTTTCGCCGAGTGAGTGAGGGTACCGGAGGCCCATCGGGGGGGAAGGGTTTAAAAGGTTAGCAGCGCACTTGTTGCATGTGTTCATGGGCGGCGGCAATTGCTTACCATCAGGTGATCCGCCTGCTCGTCTGCCACCTATCACATAAAAAAAAATAGGTACCTACTTATTGCATTTTGCTAATCAAATACAGATTTCTTCTCGTGGAAATCGCTGCGAACAGAGAGAAAGTATGTGCTTAATCAGTATAATTTATTTATGTCACGAAATGTGACATAAGTAAGAGATACTGTCACGTTTTTTTGTTCCGAATTTGGTGGTTCTTTGACTTGATTGGCATTTTTGTAATTAGTTGTTCGGTCTCGTCTCGTTGTCTAAATACCGCAAATCATATAATTTTGTGCATCACAAAATGTTCTCAATTTATACAGGTAATAAATAAAGAACATTTTGTGGCGCACAAAATTTGTACTTTTGAAATGTAGGTGGTTTCAGCCATGGAAACTTTGTTTTTCAAATACCTAGTCAAAAAATAGGGCAGTTTACGTAGTACAAAACAAGCACTTGTAATTCGCTGTGTGGTCCTTCAAATACAGAAAAAAAGGTATATTTTTCCTATTGAACGGTTTTTTAAGTCCAAATCTTTTTTTTTGCATATTACTCTGATTAAATTTTGAGAAGGTAGACAGAAAAAAAAACGCAATGTAGGCATTGCTGCATTTCTGGAGGGTTTAGCTAATGATTCTCCTTAAAAGTAGGTAGCTGAGAAAATATCCGTGCTTATAGGCTTTTTAGCTGGTGTATGACGTATGTAGGTAATGAGTTTAGACATTTTCAGTCCTTTTTACCCAATAATCGTGTGATGGTTTACCCTATTGTTGGACATCAATTTTCATTTAATTATTAATTTTGATTCTTGTTTGTATAGGTCGAAAGCAGGTCTGAAAAGTTTTTCACTGTCAGCAATGGGTCTTTTTTTATTGCATAAGTGCTGCTACCTAAAATTTTCATGTTCGCTATTGTATGTTTTTTCTGGGTATGTATTTTTATTCAACATCTTGACCTGATTTCTTAATTGTGATTTAATTTTGTTAACGCTGAAGTCACTACGGTGAAACATGTTGTGATGCACAACATTTTTCACTCTTGAAATATAAGTTCCGATCTCGTACTGTAAAGAGGGTGCATAGATCGCTTGTGAAGTCAAGTTTGCTATATTTTTTTTTATTTAAATGAACTAGTTATTGTTTTCCTGGAGGATTGAGACGTATTCCATTAGTAAAGTGTAGGTAATGTTACTCATTGATTACGTGTCGTTACACTAGTGAAAGATTTTTTTTTTACTATCGCTCCAGCGATTTTTGAGTTTAATTTTTGGTCTTAGGTTTTTTGGTTTGGCTATCTTGTGAGAAAATCATTACATCTATCTGGATAACATGATAAGTGGAATGAGCAGCTCTAAGAAAAAAATGTAATTTTAATTGTTAAAAAAAACACGTTGGAGCTGTCTGATGTCACCGATGTTCGTGGGCGGCGGTGGGTAGTGTTCATTCACCAACAGTGGCCCGCTTGCTCGATTGTCACCTCTAGTATAAAAAAAAAACTGAGAACAAAAAATAAAAATCTTCAAGAAACGAGCCTATACCTTCCTAAACGGTCGGCTAACGCATCCGCACTCCTTCTGGTGTAGCTGATGTCCATGGGCGGCGGTGATCACTTACCACCAGGTGACCCGCTTGCTCGTTTGCCATCCTATAATATAAAAAAAATATCTTAAAACTGTTAATAATTAAAATAAAAAAAAACATTACATTCTAAAATCTTGCGGCACAATAATGATTTCTCAAGATTTTAGTAAGTATAACTAAAACACCTATACCAAAGACAAATAAAATAATATCATTATGTTGTCAGTAAGATAATACAGTGTCGCTATTGGTTGGTCCTTTGGTTTTCTCACTATTTTGACCGTAGTAGAGCCACGCTTCGGCATGAATGGGTCGGCTCAACTGGAGTGATACCACGGCCTCGAACGGCGTGAAACAGCACCTGTGTTGTTTTTTGCTGATGACTGGATTCAATCGGGGGAAAAGGGGTTCTAAGGTTGGCAGCGCACTTGTGACATGGTGGTCACAAGTGTGTCTATGGTCGGTGGCAATCGTTTACCATCGGGTGATCCAGTCTGCTCTTCTACCACCTGAAAAAATATATGACATGTTTCGTAAGATTGTCTAAAGATACGTTTTCCCCCTTATTACAAAACGGAGACTAAAGTTAGTCATAGTTTAAAAATGACGCTGTCACTTATATATGAAAGTGACAGTATCAGTTTTAAACCAAAACTGACTTTAGACTACGTTTTGTGAAGGGTTTGTGTTTTTCAGTTATTACATAGTTATCCCTAACGCTGATCACAAACCCGAGGAATATTCGAGAAATCTATATAAATAGAAAATGAATTGATGTTCGTTAACCTGATTAAAACCCGAGAACGACCGAATCGATAGAGCTAATTTAAGTTTTAAAATGTTTGTCTTGGTCCAGGGAAGGTCTAAAAGGTGAGAAATTAAACAAAAAGTAGGCGGAACGAAATTTGCCGAGAGCCGGGAGGGAATAGTATATTTCTATACTATAGAGAAATACCCTTGTTTCAATACATCAACAATATCATTATACAGTTTGTCAATGATTTGAACATGATGCAAAACATCAAAAGTATGGCCAGCACACCACACAGGTGCAATCCATTTTTATCTATTACTATTTATAAGGAGATAAATTGTATCGATAACTACAAGGTTTATAGGTAAACCAGAAACGCAAGATACTTGGGCGACGTAATCGGCACTCAGCGCTATCTATTGGTACATTTGTAACTTTCAGAAGTAAGGGCGGGCCTCTAGTTTTGTACAAATATGAAAAGTGTCCTTGTGAAAATTCTGTGTCTGTCTGTGATGAGCGGAATGTTTAGCAGGGAAAATTTTTCTACAGTACTGGACATAATTAAGATGTTTATTATAGTTAAAAGTGTGCAGTTATTGTCTGACTGTTTGTAGATACAGTCACACGGAGAGTTTATACTTGATTTTCGTAATAGCAATTGTAATTAATTGTGAGCGAGTAATTAAGCGAATGTTAAATCACTTTCAGATGCTCAGATAACATGTATTTTTGGACATACCAAAACTTTTTAAACATAGCTAATGTTTAAAAAAAAAGACAGTCAATCCGTTTATTCGTAACTAAATTCTAGAGAAATAAGCAGCTGTTTGTGTTTCTCAATTATTAAATGTGGTCATTCCAAACTGAGGACATTGATCATCCTCGACATTGGCTAGTGCTTGTTAATGAGGGCTCGTTTGCAGTTACCAATTTTTCACCCTTGTATCACAATATACCTATGATTTGCCATTCCTTCGACTGGTTATTTTGTGTATTTTTCAATGAAACAATTATTTTATATCTTTGCATAATTTTATTTTGCAAATGCGAAAGTGAGCGGACTGTGAATGATTGATGCGTTGCGAATTGATGCGATAAAAGCTGAGCGATTGCAAGTCACGCTTTTAAACAGATGTATGTTTCCGTTAAACCCCGAAATGCAGGCTACACGTAGTTGTAGCAGGAGGGTGAGTCTCCTGCACTTGACATTGAAGTCGAATAGGATATTTGTATAGATTAATGTATGATATCTCTAAATTCAACATCAATGTAGAGTGCACGAGAATTGCCTCCCTGCTCTGTGTTTCGCCGAGTGAGTTAGCGTACCGGAGACTCAAATGAAACATATCTGAAAAATTATGGGTGAAAATGTAACTTTTCCTTTTTCTGACCTCTTCAAGAATACAGAGTTTAACTCCTTCCGTGTGTGCCATTTGGCTTTAGTAGTAATTGTTTCTAGAACATTCAAATTATCTAAAAAGTCTGAAACATTGAATGGAAGACAACTTCAGATGTTTTTAGAGGGTCAGCTCCACTCCTCATTTTGAATTTAAGATTATTGGATTCGCAGAAATTGCTATAATATTTTAATGCTGCCGAACCTGAAAAGCTCCATGAGTCATTGGCCTTAAGCTTCGGAGTATCCCAGTTCTTCTTTCTAATCTTTCCTTGTAACAGAGCAATATGTTGGTTAGCAAGCCCATACTGAGAGATGTTTTGTGTGTTCTCTTGTTTTTTATGACTGCTATGGGCTTGCCTTCTTTCCTCAGCTTTATTCCGCGTTTTGCAACTGAGTCTCCTACTTTAAACCTGGTCACCGCCGTGCGTACTTCATCATAAAAGATCGGAATAGAGTGAGGATCTCAACAATCGGTGTGCATACCAAAAAGTTTATGTCAATCTTTTCAGACTTTACCTTTTGCACTACAGCCTTCACTGAAATGTCAACTAGGTTGATCTTTGCTGTATATTCCTGAAACCGCAAATGCCCTTGTTTTTCGTTTTCCTCTTTTCTGAGGCAGGTGAAAACTGTCATCAAATCCTGACACCTCATCATACAGGTCGAGATCAACTTTATGAGCTCTGATGTCGTCATCATTTATTTTAGCCCTTTCAGTTTTCCCTCATTCAGCAATGATTATCTCAACAATATTCATAAGTTTATCAATTTCTACATCACGCTCTTTTAAAACATTTTCTTCTACCTCCATAGATAATGTTTCAGGGACAGCCATTTTGTGTTTAATTTAGGACAATAAGATTGTAATTAATTTAAATCTCTGTTCTTGCTATGAATGAAGTAAAGTCTGAGGGGGGAAAGGGGGTTAAAAGGAGGGCACGCGACTCCACTGATGTTTCGGGTGTCTATGGGCGGCGGCAATCGCTTACTATCAGGTGATCCGTCTGCTCATCTGCCACCTACCACATAAAAAAAATAGATTTTCCGGTTTGAACTAAATTAAACTTACGTTTAGCCTAGGTATTGTTTTTGGCTAAAATCAGGTCTAGCCGGACAAATAAGGTGTAGTGTGCGGTGGCTGGGTCTGGAGGTGGCCACCGAGAAGACCGAGGGAATTTACTTCCCTCGGTCGGGGGAGAGGATGCCCTCCGGCAAGCACATCGTTGTCGGAGGGCACCAGGTTCCGGTGAAGGCAGAGTTGCGCTACCTCGGCCTCACCCTGGACCCGCGGTGGCATTTTGGCCTGCATTTTAGCAGGATGTCACCGCGGCTCCTCAGGGAAGCAGACACGCTTTCGTGGCTGCTGCCGAACCTGGACGGACCAGGATCCATGTGCCGGCGACTTTATGCCGGCATCATGCGATCAATGGCGACCTGGTAGATAACGCTTGCGCTGTTTTTCGCCGAGCGACTGAGGGTACCGCAGGTCCAATCCAGAATTTAGAGATTTCACTCATTTGTTCATACAAAATTCTAATTCGACTTCAATATTGAGTGCACAAGAATTGGTCCCCTGGTACTAAAGATGTGCTGGGGGGAGACCTATTACTTTTGCAATCAACTATGTCTGTCTGTATGAGTTTGATTTGTTTTAATGTTTTAGTTGTATCGTCTTGTGTAATACCAAACGTCAAAGTTCTAGTCTATGTGAAGTTCGCACGTCAAGGACTATGAAACACGGCAAATGTAATTTTATCGACAGTTTAGTATGGAAAGCGATCTGTATCGCAAATTTTGACGACTTATTGGTGGGTGTTTCTCACAGTTTTGATTTATTTTGCACGTTTTTTTGTAATTTCAAAATTTGATTAAATTTAAATGTCAGTGGAGTCGGATATGAATCTATATTGAAGATAATGAAGATATTTGACTAAGGCACTGAAGCTCTTGCGGTAAAAAATGAAAAAAAAAACGTTTCTAAGAATTTTTTTAGCGATGGTAATGACATTGCGTTACTGGTAATGAAATTTGTGTTGCTGGTAATGTCTTTATGTACCTGGCAATGACAATAAAAAAGATAAACATTTAAAAAATCTTTGCTTTTATTAGGGGATCAACATGATTGTTTGACATACTAGTATTAATCAGTTCTTTGTGATCATTGTCATTGATTACATGATTATCACAGTCGATAACAAAAAACTAAAACAGAATTATGCATTTTTTTGCTAATATTTATACACATTAATATAAAAAAATAAACATAAACAATCAACATTAAATATAAACAATCAACAAAATAGGTACCTATTTTTTTCATATTATGATTTACTCTTTCGTTCCTTAATATCTTTAATGCAGTCTCATATTCTCTCTAACGCCATCTTTGTCTTATTTTACTGATATTAATAATATTACTGAATCTAATGAAGTCTTTTTTGTATTTGGCTTTCTTATTCTTAATAGGGTATTTTACCGTCGTTAAAATATCGACATCCGATACCTAGACTCGATAATTACTGTATAAGTGTACGATTATTGAAGAAACATTTATAAAAAGTTTGAATACAAGAAAGTTATAGAGCAACAAACTTCTGATATACCTGTCTCTTTCTTAAACAAAATTTTGTACTGCGCTTGTAGGAAGCACTAGCCTAGTGACGTCATTAATAGCGTATCGCTCTCCTTTTCTGATTGGGAACTTTGCATCTCTATATCTTTGGAACTAATGATGATAGAAAAAAAATAAAAATGGAGCTGTGATTTATACTTCAAAAACTTTACAATAAATTAATAAAAAAAAAGTCGTAAAATACCCTATTAGTTAATTCAACTCTTCTTCTTAATATGCAGATGTGCATCTCTTATTGTTCTTTTTCTTCGAATCTTCTTTGAAAGAACTAAGATTTTATTTAAATCTCTGATTTAATAAAATTCTTCTTATCTAGCTAATCAACATTTTCTTAATGTTTCTTTTTTTTATAATATCCTTCTTCTTAAATAGATGATTTCTTTTCTTATCTTTTGCTTTTTTATTATCTGATCTAACTCTTCTTAATTAGCTGCTCTTCATCTCTTATTGTTCTTTTTTCTTTTTAATTATCTGATTTAACTCATTTTCCTTATAGGCTGATCTTCATTTGCTTGTTTTTGTTTCTTTGTCTCTGATTTAATTCTTCTTCTTAATTTGCCTATTTAACTTCTTATAATTTTTAAGTCATCTTTAATTGTTCCTTGAATTATTTTTGTTTTTATTCTCCAAATCATTAAATTTTTTTCTCATTTCAATCATTTTCTCTGTCTTAATTAGCTGGTTTTCATTGTACAGTTGTTTTAAATTTTTCTGGGTTTCATTTTCTTTGTTTTCTAATCTTCTTCTTCTTTGTAATTAACTGATTGACATCTTCGATTGTTATATCCGATAAAACATGTATTCTTTTTCCAGGCGGTATTGTTTTTCTTTTATCTGAACTGATGGCGCTGCACGATGGCTGAATTTTCACATCTACTTGTGTTTGTATGTCCAATTTCTTTTCCAAGAGCTCATTGGCACCAGTAGTCTTGTCATTATTTTGAATTTTACCCCAAGATGGTTTAGATGTTGCAGTTTTCGGTGCACCAGATTTTGTTTGTGACAAAGGTATGACAAAATCATAGTCTTCAAGATAAGATGGATCTGGAACAGTTTTCTTATTCTCTATAAATCCTAAATGTTTGTTGTGATGACAAACTTCCCCAGCATTGCACAGAAAACAACTGATAGACCGCATCGTTGTATATTTTTCATATTTATCCCAAATTACTTGGTGCACAGCTAGGGTTCCTTTAAATGATTTTAAATCTTTGGGTATTTTCTTCTCTCTTTCTGTTACGTCTGCCTCTTCAACGACTTTGATAACTATGTTTTCTATGTGATCGTTCATAGCATTGCAAAATTGGCTGAAACTTCCAACATCTTCACCAAAACGGACCATCTGGTCAGCTGTTCGTTTCATAACTGCACCAACCCCATCTGGGGCACCTTTCCCGTGTCCTGCTTCCGAGTAATTCCAAGAAATTCTTTTAATTTGTGGAAAATCTTGTGAAATTTGTGTAATTACATAAAACATGTATTTATTGCGGTACTGGGAAGATGGTGAGTCTGACAAAAAGTGTTTAGTTTCAATAAAAGGATTTTGCTTGTATGCTTCCTGAAGTAACGGTATCAAATGCGCCCATATTGCTGGTACATCGTGACGCGTGCATTTACTTATAGTACAAACGCAAGTCGGCTTTATTGATCCTGTAGTAAAATCATGTGTATAAATCACAGCAGTATGCAAGGACACTTGACTACGACTGCCAGCAAAGTGAAAGCTTTGAACTTCTTTAGCATATTTAAGTGCATAATTTTCTGAAAAGTCTACATGGATCATTGCTTCATCAAGTCGCAATAGATTTTCTCTCAAATTTTTCATAACTGTATACTGTTTTAAAATCTTGTAAGAGTGCAAAAAGAATTTTGGCAATATTGTTTCAAGTTTTTTAGTTAATTTTAAAGGTTCTTCTGTCGCTTTTTCCTTGATGGTTAGCTGCTGTTTTTTCAAAATTCCTTTGTTATTAGTTATATCTTTTTTTATCCTTTTCCATTCATAATAGCTTACAAGAACATCGGTTGAAAACTCCATATATTCGGGCACTCTTTTAGCACAAGCTGCACATGTTATTTCCAAACATTCTGGATTTTTAAGGTCGCAGCATAAGGCCTTTAAGAGTTCTGATGAATTTTTAAATCCTAAAATCTTGGCTTTATGTAATGCATCAATTAAAAGATCTACATTTGTGTGCATGATGCACAAACAAGTATCCCTATTTTGTGGCTTTGGAAATAATACCCAAAAAGGCCTTTCTCTGCAAAAACTTGAATAATGGAAATTAATGTTCGTTTCGGTTCGGACTATATGCTTGTTGTAGAAATCTATTTTTTTTCCATTTTGGTTTTCCAAAAGTCATTGTCTCTTTGTATGTAGTTTATTTCCATCGGCTGATCTTCGCCACTCCACAATCCAAGTATACATTTTTGCTTTCCCGTCACTTGTAGCTGGCCCTGTGATTGGTAGTACCAATCACTGTGTTTATTTATGGTTTTTTCACCTGTTTTTTTGTTAAAGCGAAAAATGTGTACCTTATTTTCTTGAATGGCCTGGCTCATTCCTTGCCTGGATGCAGCTACAGGACATTTTACTTCGACAATACAGTCGTTTTCGGCTTCACCATCTGGGGTAGCTCCAATAAAATCGAAAACGGGGTGAATGAATAAACCACTTGGTTGGATATTAAGCTTCTCCTGAGCAGCCAGCTGCTGAATAGCAATCTGTTCGTTTTTTATACCATGCGCAACATATTTAACGTGAGATATATTTTGTTTATACAAAATGTTTTTGACTAAATTTTCCTGTCTCTTCTTTCGCTTAACAACTTCTTATAAGTAAAGGATATTCCTTCGAGTGCAAATTCGGGATTTTAATTTATAAAACAGCGAATATATAAAAAAAAAGTATTTAAATACTTGCTTTTTTTTCTTAAGAAAAATATTTTCACGATTTTACCTATTTATTTGAATGTTCATATGTTTTCTCATATTCACACTTGTTCGTTTGTTACAGTTTTTATAATAATCATTTTTGCTCTATCAATTGTAATTTAGCACACCTTTATTTATTTTTCAGACCTAAAATGTTATTGTTTTTCATGGTTCTGTAAACAAAAGGCAAAACGGTATCCCAATATTAAGATTATTTTCGTTCTACCTTTTTTTGTAATAGGTAGCACACGAACAAACCTACTTATTTACGTTACGGAATGCTTACTCATAATATTATTATTTTAAAACAATAAAATGAAACCAACATTTTACGTGTAAAACCATATATTTAAAGAACTAAAACAAAATCTCTTTCTTAACTTATAAGTAGCGATACGTTAATGGTAATATAATACTAGCTTCTGCCCGCGACTTTATGCTATTTAATTAATTATTATTTTTTTAAATACTAAATGGGCTGATAATTTCTAGACAGTGTCCAACCGATATTTTTTTATTTTTTAAGTCATTGATAGCAAAACCGATTTCTTCGTCTATTTCGGCATACTCCTTCTTTTTTTTACTGCTCATTTTTTTTTAATCATAGCTTGTTGCTTCGCTCTCTAACACATCCAGTAACTGTGCGAGCGTCGGGAATCTACGGCCAATATAATTGTTTATTTTTCTGTGCCAGCCTTCTATATTATTGTTTGTTCTAATTTTTTCTTTTTCGCAGCTACATGACACAGAAAAATATTGTTTTTGAAACCACTGCTTTTTGAAATATTTATTAAATTTCTCAACATCTTCCCCAGGGGGGCTCTTCCCCATCACATATATATACCCTTCTTCTAAGTCGTCGTCAAAAAGAAAAGAAAAAACAAAGAAAAATTTAATGGCCTGTTATGGCCAGATACATATCAAAAAAGTTTACATAACAGAAGAGCGTAGGTACTTCTTTTCCTAAAGATAAACAATCTTACCGTAATCTCTACGTAGCTGAAGAGGTAGATATATACCTGCTACACAGCTATGGTGCTTTAGTATTTATTTATCTACCTACCAAATGGTGAGACAATTAAATAATTCCAAGAACCAATTTCGTGTTAATTCGACTTACTAGTGTACCTCCTATAGACTTATGTTTTCCTGGTAGTCTGGAAAAAATCAGGAAGAATGAGTTTAATTTTTATAAGAAAACTACACCCTGTATAAGCTGATACTTTACTTTTAAAAGTTAACCATTTTAACACTTTTGGAGAATCACCCTTTGATAATAGGGAGGAAACTTAGTATTGAGTTTTGTTTTAAGTTATAATGTTGGATTTTGATATAGTAGGTTCCTAGCATTAAATTATCTATCATTTTAGGAAATTTAACCTTTGAGGGGATTTGGCTACGGGTTGAGTAGTAAGAAAGTTAGTTCTTTTTTGGCAACTGCAAGTTTCACAACCAGGCAGATGTGAAAAAAGAAAAACCATTCGTTTTTGGCAACTGGTTGCGTAGCAAGAACGTCAGTTCTTCTTCGGCAACTGGTTGTCAAACTTAGTTGCCAATGCGGCCGAAAGGCATTTTATTATTACATGGTAAAAGTACCCTGTGGCATAGGGCGATACAGCACTGCCAACTGAATTAGAATGTATGCATACCTACTGAAAAGGATATTATTAAAAAGAATAAGGGCCTCGTTCACCACCCCTGAGTAAACTTTCAGTAATTTACTTGTCAATTAAAGTGGGTTTGGAGGAAACTGGCCCCTGGTCCTTGGCCTAGTTTAATTTAAATAATTTATTCAATACAATTTTCTTACTTGAAACTTTACTCATGGGTGGTGAACGACACCACACTGATTTACTTGCTTGAATTCCTCGGTGAAAATTCACATTTTTGATATAAGTAGGTTTTAAGTTACTACGGATAATATGAACAAAAATGTTTCTATTTCGGTTTCTAGTAAATAATGTAGATTTTCTATACTCGTATCCATTTAGTACATGCAAAGGTGAAGAACTGAAGATTTCGTTACTGGCTAATTGTTATACTGTGGTAGGCACAATATGCGATTTCAAAATTATGTGGCAGGGCGCGAAACAACAACCTGTCAGTCGACTTGAAGTTTCCCCCCACCGTTTTGTAATACTTCACCCTCTCAGAAACGGCTTGACGGTGAACTAACATCACCTTAAACGGTCCGTGTGTAGCCCGTTTTAAATTTCAAATAATGACAATCATCGAAAAGAGTACCATACTGTCAATTGATCTGTTTGTCTCGTTCTTTTAGTTGACGTCAATGCCATTCTGAATTTCTGACACTATTTACATTTGAATCATTTTCAGTACCTATTTTAGATTTTTACTCAACTATTTCATAAGGATGGGCAATGCTTTATCATTCTCTAAACGTATGATTTTGTTATTTTTTTACGCGAAGAAACTAATGTATGTACCTATCAGGACTAAATAAAAGTGGATTCAGTTTACTGCTAAACTAAAAGAAACCGACTATATATTTTTAAAATAACATTGCTTATTTCTTATTTATGTTGATCAAAAAACTTCCCATACTTTCGTTCCTAGGATACAGGGCGTCTCAAAAGTTTGCCACAAGAACTTGAAAACAAAATGAAACTACTTCTTACACAAATAAATAAAACATCTAACGTAACACTATACTTAGTATATGTTTTTTTAAT
This sequence comes from Cnaphalocrocis medinalis, assembly GCA_014851415.1. Lineage (NCBI taxonomy): Eukaryota > Metazoa > Arthropoda > Insecta > Lepidoptera > Crambidae > Cnaphalocrocis > Cnaphalocrocis medinalis. The sequence continues at coordinate 19,935 of JABMDO010000329.1, forward strand.
ATTTGGTATAACCACCATCAGCATCTTTAACACCCTGTAGCCGCTGCCAAGCCACGGTAATATTCCGAAAGCTCATGAACATGATCACTTAAATTATGAGCGTTCTTTACTTTTGACGAGTCCCAGTTCTGGACCATCAAGCCCCACATTCGATAGTTCGAGGTTTTCTGGTTCACCAATCCACGCATAAGCTATGCGGGAGTTGTGAACTGATGAATTGTCTTGAAGTAAATAATTCTTTTCATCCCCACAATCGAAGGTATACTTGTCGAAATTCCTAATTCAGTTTGATATGTCAGTAACCGTTGCTCAATTTTCACGCATAGTAATAATTCTATGCCTCGTGTGATCGTCAATTCGTTACGACATCCTAACTAATATTATAAATGCGAAAGTAACTCTGTCTGTCTGTTATTCTTTCACGTCAAAAGTACTGAACGGATTTGAATGAAATTTGGTATAGAGATGGTCTAGACCCTGAGAAAGAACATAGGCTACTTTTTTAATTCAGCATAGAGGATGTTTTATTCGTAAGGTTTAAATTGTGAGGGCCACGTAAAGATATTTATGTAGCAGTAAGTGTAAATATATTAATTTACAATGGAATGTAATCATTGAAATTGAGTATGACATGCATACGATAGTTGGCACATTAAGAGTAAATATAATTTTGTAATTTATCGTCTAATTAAATAAAAGTCTGACAGCATGTCAACTTCCATGGGAGAAGTAGCGTAAACATGTATTGAGCAATTTTACTGAAAAGATAAATGTGTCATGTATCACGTAAACAAGTACATATTTGTTACACCATACGGCATCATATTAAATAAGATATTTTTGTAACATTGCAATGTAAACTTATTATCTTTCACCTCGACTGTACATAGAAGACTTTCTAAAAATGTATTCTGGAATTTATTTACCAATTTATTATGGAATCAGTTGGTCAATCAAAGAATTTATAAATTGTCATCTATAGTTTTTAATTTTGTGGTAAGTGTATGTATGTGTCATGAGCATTAACTCTTTATACCAAAGATTCGGTTGTGTTTATACTCTGTCAATAAAGTTGTAAAATTTCCTGAGGAATTATTACGGAGTTCCATAGTGTTAAATATAACCGCCAATGGGGCTACCATACTCTATTACGTAAGCGGTAGAGGCGCCATCAATTAATTTCATGACTTTCTTGATGCATTATAGGTAGTTATGAAAACAACACTCTGTCTTGAGTTATATTTGACAGAAATACATAAATACATCAAGTACCAAACTTATTAATAGATAATATTAAGTTTCCTAATTAACAATTATATAATAATTTCGATGATACCTACGTATACTGCCAAAACCAGCCAAAACACGTTATTCCATTTAAGCTCAAACTAACCCTCTTAATCCTGACCGTGTTTGTGGATGTTCCTAACTTACACACAATTGTTAATACGATAACTACAAGCAAATTTATACATTATTTAGCTACTTGAAATTAGTAGCTGCGAACAAAAAATGTTTATAATGTATATAAACAAGCACAATACTTATAGTATTATACAGGATGTATGATGTGAACAGTTGCATCATTCTAAACACACTTCTTTTATACACCTTGTATGAATTAACGTACGATTCATTTTACTTCTATTATCATATTGAAGAAATTAATATTAATATAATAAGTACTCGAATAAAAAATGTTTTTTCTTATTAAAATGGTTACGATACAAACTTAAGTTACGTTTATTATAAATAACAGTTCGATTATCCTTTGGAAATCCTATATATCACTTTTGTAAATCCGCTTAAAATTCTTAAAAGTAGGTACGTACAATTTCGAAAATTGTGTATTTGGTCAGATATGCTTTATCCATCAAGCATTTCCTCCTTAGCAATATCTCGTTAGCAGTCTGGGAAGACTTTTTTAAGTAAGTCAGAAATCTGTTTAGTCATTCTCTTAAGCTTATGTAGGTAGAGACAGAGTCAAGGAGATTTTTTAGTAGATATGATTCAAAGTGTATATGTCCCATTTCAATTGATGACATAATTATACAAATGACGTAAAGTTCATGATTTTTTAATCCGATTACGTCTAACACCAGCGATTACATTCACTCGACAAACGAGGTGCACTCCATTGCTTGCATTGATTGATTCGTGACTCTGCGAAGATATGCAAGTAATCTATCCACATCATCAAATCCGACTTTTACCACACCTTCGCGTACACAACTATCCTCTATGCCATAAACAATGCAATCTACCGCATCTCTGCCAAAAATTCGACAGCGGTTTAGAGCTCTCAATTTATCAAAATAGTAATCCTCTAAATCGTCACCATATTTAGCTTTAATTTCCATCATCTCGCCCAATAAAAGAGCGTAATTTTCACGAACAGGAAAAGAGGTCTTTAGTTTTTCCTGCCATTCTTCCCATGAATGAGTATTTGGAGACTGTCTCTGATACCATCGTTTTGCGGTGCCCAAGAGCTTGGATAAGGCGTAAGCAGCAGTTTGCTTACTGTCCCAACCGGCTATGTATGCACATTCGTTAACTTTGTTTAACCACGTTGTTATAGTTTGATCTGTGTCATTGGGATCAAATTCTGGAATAAATAATGTCATCAAATTTCCATTATCTGCTGTAGCATTGTTTGTAGTGTTATTAATTTCAGGTGTGCTTGTTCGTCGGGCATGAGAGCTTCTTGAACGACTTCTAGTACGTGCGTGTGGTTCAGCTCTGGATTGATGAGAACATCGTAATCTACGTTGATTACTACGGCGCAAGAGTCTTATTTCTCGTAGAATAGTGTTAAGCTTGGAGCTATTAGATGGCGATCGCCGCGCGCGATAATTTGGCGGTGTTTCTCGACGACGACTGGGTGAAATGCTTACAGTACTCTTGCTGCGAGTGCTGTCACTAAGAGTGCTGTCAGTGCGTGGTCTTGGGCGAGGCGGTGAGCTACTGGGCGTGTAACTACGTGATCGGCGACGGCGCGGTGTGTGTGTAGTGCAATTACTGCGTTGGCGGCGGCGACGGGCCGACGAGCTACGGGATCGCCGGTAGCGAGGCGTCGTGCTGCGCGTACCATAGCTGCGTGTTCGCCGGCGGAGCGGCGTGAGATCAGGAGTACAGTTGCCATCTGGTGAAATTGTGTGACCAGGGTTACTGCGAGATCTTTGGTGACGCATCTGAGTGACACGTGTTTGCCGTCGATAAAGCGTGACGGGTGTCACGTTGGTTCGTTCTGCAAGACTGTTTACGAGGCGTTGAGGCATATTGTTGCGTGAGGTGTTACTACTCGATCGTTGATTGCGATGGGGCGTGGCTGTGCGGTTGCTGCGCGATCGTTGACTGCGGGGCGAGTCGCTGCGGTTGCTTTTGCTGCGGGACCGTCTACTCTTGGGCGTCAGGGTACGGTTACTATTGCTGCGTGATCTTCGACGGTATGGCGTGAGACCGCCACCGCCTCCGCCGCCGCAATCCAAGAGCTCTGAGTTGTTACTCATGATGTTGCTTCAGTGTTTTCACAACGGGATGTCGTGGCGTAGGTATCGGAATCTAAAACAGCAGAGAAATAGCTTTGAAAAATTTTTCAATGAATGTTATTTAAAAAAAACGTAGCTGGCACGCTAAGCATTTGCACCATTTATAGACTCACGTTATACACACATAGTACCTATAATAAAATTTAAGGGCTAACCAACTTTATCTTTGCTTTGTGTTAAATTTATGTTAAATACTCGGGCAAAACAACATGATCTTGTGAGCAAAATGTCTTTTAATTGGGGGAAAACCGTTAAGATTCTTTCCCTTGACCTTCCTTATGTTTGGAAGATCGTTTAAGAGACGAGCGTACTCTTTCCTAAGAAGTCGGCAACGCATTTGTGACTCCTATGATCACGTGACGGGCGGCCATGGTCACTCAGAAACCATCAGGTGGCCCGCCAGCTCGCTTGCCACTTTTTGTAAAAAAAATCTCCTACGAAGCTCTACAAAATGCTCTGAAGAGTTACAATGATATTTGATTCTATGTAAGCTTTGTGGTGGTATACGAAAGGCAAACTTTTTAGAAAGTTCTTATTTTTTTCTTACTTTAGAGATATTCTTGTAGATCCATCTCTATATAATAGTCGTAAAAATATAGTTATTTTTGTATGATTTATTTCATTCTGAAAACAAAATGCTAGTCTACATTATTAATAATAATAAATAACCGTTGTTACTATTTATGCATCCTTTGATATTTATCGAATTAATAATTTCAATAGTCAACCATAAACTGTCATTATTATTCGCACAAAGACATTGACCTGACTCCGTAATAAGTAACTTGAGCACTTGTGTTACATTAATCTTAAACTGCATTAACATTCTTACTAATCTTCGCAGTTAAAAATACGTTCCGATTCACGATTAAAAATCGAAATACAATCGTCTTCGTTAGTATGTTGGAATATAACTCCAAACACATCTGACCATAATTTAAACATTGGGAGCAACAAGGGCATTCGGTACACAAGAACCATTTGATGTTATTGCAATATAAGCATAACACCCTTATTTGGCCCGAAAAATCAGAAACAATGACCAGAAAACCTCTTTTTAGAGTAAAGATCTATTGATGGTGATAGCTACTGGTACGGTGGACTGTATAATAAATAGATATCATGGATGAAACGCAGTTTAAAGTAAAATAATATAATTAAAATAAATACAAACAAATTGATACACATCAGACGACAACCATTTGACATCTATAAAAACATAAATAAAAACTTAGAAAATGAGGTTGCACCACAGCCAGTCGCCAACAGATGGGTTACCCTATTGATGTATTACCTGATAATATTGATAACTTAATACAAAGGGTAATAATATAACACTTGAAGCTCCATCTTGATTCAAAAATACTAGATGGCGTGAGAAGCAATTTTTCAAACTTTTCGCACCTTCCCTTTTTGGATGGATTACAAATTGCTTTTGAATTTGTGACTAGTTGCTACGGGTAATTTGTAAAAAGTGGCTGTAGGTGAAATCAACCTAAATGAGCCTTTGCCCTCGATACGAAATGTCGCCATTTATCCCGGTCTTGTGCAGCTTAACGCCTAACAAAAACTCTTCACAACTTTGTAATTGTTTTCAGATCATTATAATACTCAAGTATCTATTATTCATTGAACAACTGAACAAAATAGTCATAATACTTATTCCATTATTATTAGTATTTTGAAAAATAAAACCATAAAACTCATTTAAACCTGTATCATTGGTTATCTCAGAACATACTTTGATAACATGCGTCCTTGTTGCACCCAATGCTTTGATTGCGGCGTTAATTGTCTTTGTTTCGATTTATAAAAATAAAGGTGTCAGTTATAAGCACAATATAACGTCTTAACTTACCTGTATTCGAGTAATATTGCGTTAGGTCCTCGCACTTCACAATTTTTAAAACGTACACTTTAAAATCCCAATACTCATTGAGAGGTACCTACGCAAATCTCTGCCCACTATCAGACGACTATTATGTACTAAAATCAATCATTTAGTTTTTTTTTTCGAATAAAGCATTCGACAAACACATTTATTTCTCAAATCTGTCAAAGCTGTCAAATATCTTTTTTTTTACAATCTGGACGCCCAATTTTATTAAGATCAAACTATTGTTATTATTTTTTATTCCAAAAATAATATATTTCTAGTTTAATGGTTAAAAATTTTCGAATAGCATAATATATTGGAACGGTATGCAGGTTCATAGTTTTTAACTAAGTGCATTTTATTGGCAATAAATGAAAATAAATTTAATGATTAAAAATACGAATACATCTACATATGTAATAAAATCATAAACTCCACGTTTATGCAACAAATTTATGTCGTTAAACCATTAAGCCACGTCCAGAAATCCAGACGACTATTTACGGGCGTCCCCAATCCGCGCATGCGTACTATTGATCTCGAAAGAGCGCGAAACTGTGATGTAGGGGTGGGTCGGTACGTGTTTTTGCAATACCGCAACTATGTATTGGTTTGAAACGCGATAACGGGTATTGAAACTATTTATTTTGGTAACTATTATTAGCAATACGGTGATACCGAGGTCGGTACCGGTGTGTTTACCTTTGGCCGGTATTGAAATTACTCGTTTCGTGGGATAACTGTAGTAACTAAGTTTTAAGTGTGTTTTTCGTTATAAGTTTTGAATGAGTTTTAGAAATTTTAAAAACGAGACGAGACAGGGCGTAAAAATATTGGAATATAAAATATTATAACAGATTTGAACTTTCCTTCATACTTGCATCCAGGCTTAGGACTGGCTAGAATTAGATTTAATTAAAACTAAATGTAGGCGTATTTAAAAGTTCATTGATTTTATGTACATAATATTAGCCTTTACATATTCTATATTTACACTATTTACATGGTCCATATTTACACTATTTATAAAGTCAATATTTACACTATTTACATGGTCCATATTTACACTATTATAAAGTCAATATTTACACTATTTACATGGTCCATATTTACACTATTTATATAGTCAATATTTACACTTTATATTTTAGTCTTTTAAATTAACATTTAAAAATGCAGCTGCTCAACTTTTGAGCTTGTTAGCCGCGTACGGCGATCCGTGATGATAAGTCCCGTTTTACTAAAAACCCCGCTCGCACGGAACTGAAGTCGCCATGATATTATTATTTTGATAGCTAGCTTGGCCAGGTGTGGGTATGTATATCTATGGTTGCGCCACCATTCAAGTGGACAATTTCCATGACCCATCCCGCATGAAAAAACTGGCAGGATATTCCCTCATTGAGATAAGTATCTATTTCTTTAATCGCCATGCTTAGTGGCGTGCTACAGTTTGTGCTGCGGCTACCAATGGCCTTTGCAGCAACGTCCACGGCCGAAAAATTATATGTTGCGGTGCACTAGTTGTGGCCGCTGTCTGCCGTTAGTTGGTTTGCGGTTCATTGGTTGTGCGTATTATATCGACGACCATGTCTTGAACACGTTTTTTCTTGTGTTTCGGGCTCATTGGCGTCGGCAAACACAGCCATCTTATAACGGGGATCAAGGAATGTACAAACGGAGAACGTGCACTGCGCTCTACGTTCGCGAATCTTGTGATAAGTACTGCCGAAGATGAAAAGTTAAATTCCGTGAGGCCCTCGCTAAATCTTCGTCAGCATCAAGTCACACGATGAAACCAAACATCGCGTCATGACCTATGACCGAGCTCGCTGTCATATACTGTTGGCCGCTTAATGAACTGGTCGCGTCATCAAACGGCTTTAAATTTTGCACATTTCAGCGAGAAAGGTCCACTCTTCATTGGTGATGATGGGCAGATCTTGCCGTATTGTGGCCACTGTGCACGAACATGAGCTTCCAGCTCCACAAATCTACTGAGCATATAATAGGCTGAGTTCCATCGCGTAGGTACCTCCTGCTTCAGACGCTTGGGAACGCAGCCAGGGTCTTCGTTTGTTTGCGCCTTAAGTAGTTTGGCCTGCGCCGCCGAACTGCTCTTAAAGTGCCGCACAATCTTCTTCACTTTATCTAACGTGGCCTCTACGTCCTTAATGCGTCCTGGACGATCAATTTAGGGTGTGTGCGTAGCAGCCATAGTGTTTTCCACCCTATGTCACGAACCGCTTTGGTTATGTTTGCCGCGTTGTCAGTAACGACAAAAATTTATTTTGCCTTGTATGGCCCATCTGGTTGCCATGTCACATACGCAGTCTGAATTATTCTCACTTGTGTGAGACTTATCAAAGCCTCGGCAATCTAATAGTAGGGATTTCAATATAAATTCTTCGGTTACGAAATGACCAGTCATCGCAAAATAAGACTCGTTTGAGGCTGAAGTCCATAAGTCCCCAGTGAGACACACACTGTCTACGCCAGAACCAGCTAGCTCTGCCTTAATTTTTTCTACTGTTTTGTCGTACAGCGCTGGAATCATGACATTGGAGATAGTTTTTCTTGTTGGTAGCGTATAGCCGGGAATCCAACTAGCAAACCTTTTAAAAGACTCTTCCTCCACTAGCGAGAACGGTTGATAACCTCTAATGAATAGCTGCAATAAATCGTTGTCTATTTTTGATTTTTGTTCATTAGAAATTTTTTTTGAGGTGCTATATCTTTCCATCGATTGCTGTGTCCTAACAATCGATGGTGCGCTGGAAATGGTGCCAGAGGAAGTTCCCGGTACAGCGGCCACTGACGGGGGTGGTGGTGGGCAAAGCGAGGCGGCCACCGTTGCAGCGGCAGCTGAGGTGCTGGCGCTAGCTGTGGCTTCAGCACGTCCAGGATTTTGCTGCTGAGCACTTATCACACGACGATACGCCTCTGGGTGTTTCTTTTTTAAATGGGATTTTAAATTTCCCGTGGACGCTTTGTAACTATAAGTGTCTAAGCATATACTACACTTGGCCTTTTTATCTTCTGTGTTTAGTTTTTGGAAAAAATCCCATAACACACTGCTATTTACACGAGACATTGTGAGTTATTATTACACTCAAATTATCACTAAAAATAAACTATATTTACACACTTATTAACAGTTATACCTACTCACGACAATAAAAACAACAACAACACAAAGAACAAAGTTTCGCGCGCGCGTAAAAAGTTTTACATTAGAAAAAACATGAACAGTGTTCACTGAACGCAAACCTTTCTCACGACTAAAAATAGATAGAAAATTGGAAATTACATTTCACCCAAACAGGTGCCTCTTTCTGTGAACTTGTCAACAGTGACCTAATAACCTAATTATTTTTTTTTCGATAATTGCATCTATTGCTTAAGGATTACAGGTCAAATCCTTCTTTCTTTTTTTTGCCACTATGACTCGCTCATAACAAATCGTAATCGCCCGCCATTCGTCGTGTGCCGTCGGAATATTTCGGGTGCAGCTCGGTAGGTATCGGGTACTTGGAATCGGCTGCGGTCCGAATTGCTTTATAGCTCTTTTAGCGCGCTAGCTAAAATGAGTCAAATATTATAAATCGAAAAGTGAGTTAATTTGTCTGTTCGGCTTTATTACTGAACCGATTGCTTTGAAATCCGTTCGTGCTGTGTTTCTTTGCGTGAGTGAGGTTACCGGAGGCCCAATCTGGGGTAAAGGAGGATTTTAAGGTTGGCAGCGCACTTGTGATTCCACTGATGTTGCGGGTGTCTATGAGCGGCGGCAATTGCTTACCATCAGGTGAGCCATCTGCACGGCTGCCACCCATCACATAAAAATAAAATTTGCTGATGTAATGTTAGAAGTCCGGATTAAATATTAGGTTACTTTTTATCTCGGAAAAAGTTGATATTCCCGAAGGAAAACCAAATTATTATTAAATACATGGCACCGTGCACTGTGACCGGCCAAAATCCAGATTATAATCGTGAGCGGTTATGATGATCAGTTTCAGTGATTCGGACCGTTGCGAAAGTATTTGCTTTCTTTATGTTGGTATACTAGGGACAGGACTCGCCTGGACTTGCAGTAAGTCCATTTTACGAAAAAAGTCCCCTGGGAGCGGCGCCACTTGTCATACAAATAGGCTTTCTATCTCTTTCCCACTCATTACGTAGACTGCCATGTCATTTTAGTTCATCAAAAACCCGGGGGACTCTTTTCGTGAAAAGGACTATAGGTGCGACGAGTAAAGCGTATTCTTGTTTTCGCAAAATAAATAGTTTTTCTCAATAACTAGTTATTTAAAGGAACCGAGTTCAGACGCGACCATAGACAAGAAATGTGCGTACTGACCAATAATACTACTCTTTGGTACGACGAGTGAAGGGTTTTCGACAATAAATAGTTTTTCTAAATAAATAGTTATTGTAGAAACGAATACCGTATTTTAGGTATTGAACCAATACATAGTTATTGGAACTATTTATGGTTTGAAACGACCAAGTCTACTGTGATGTGCCCAGTCCCATGGGACCATAAAAAACCATTTACATTCATCTCTTAAATATTGATATTTATAAAGATGATTATTTTGTAAAACCTATGAATTGGTTGAAACTCATAAATTGCTTTCTCATACAAATTGCATTTCATCAATCAGCTGATCATATATTGGGAAGGTGATATTTTCTTAGATCAGACCCTTTTTCTGTTTTATAATAGCGTCTTTTTTTTGTTTTGTTGCATTTCGTAGATTTTTCGTTTGTAGTCGTTTTACTGAGATTTTCAGAACTATCTTGACAAAATCCTCAACATCTGTTTGGGTGTGTATGAGATCCCAATAATGCAATATTTCGATAAAAATGCAAGAATCTCTTAAACCCCTTTAGAGCAAATTTCACAGTATTAGTATTTCTGTTGCCACCCGACCACGAGAACTGACATAAAAATTCTTTGGCCAAAAAAACATACGGGTCGAATTGAGAACCTCCTCCTTTTTTTAAGTCAGTTGAAAAGTATGTCAAGTACCTTGTATGCACATTTAGTTCCGTATCCTTCCAGTTTAGGGCATAAAAGTAAATATTGTTGTTTTAGGTTGTACCTTTGAATTTTATCAGCTAATTCGTCTTCTAAATCTTGTAATTCTTTGATATTTTGCATAGGTTTCAAAATAAAACTTTTATTCTCCAGTGTGTCTACTTCACTGAGTGGGACAACACTTGAACTCTGAGGATTAAAGCGTTCAAAATAATATTCTAGCTGAACAGATAGATTTTGCAGTTGCTGGAAGTTTTTCTTTCCTTGTTCTACTATGTATCTCGTGATGTGACATGCTTTTAGCATGCATTCGCTTGTGCGAGTATTGTTATAAAACGGTCTGGGAAATTATCGCAAATTGGATGGTATTTGTTCATTATTCTATATTATTATAGTTTAATTATTTTTTAAACTGATTAAACTATATTTCGCATGTTTTGGTCATCTTTTAAAAATATCAAATTTGAACGAATTTCTTCGCATCGCTTCATGCGTTTATGGTAATGACATCTAAGACAGCATTTAGAACTTTCATGAGCTGTACAAACAAATTATTTGTAAAAATCGACGTTCACGTTAGCAATTTTGTAATTTAGCTTTTAATTAGGTATTAAGTTTTATTTACGTTGAACATTTGCCAAACCTCTGCTAAATGTGCAGAAAATATACTAATAATAGCCAAATTAAAAAAGTTACGCACAGTAGGTGTCTTAAATTATACACGGCGGAAAGTCTAATAGTGTCAAGATTGGTGATCTCCAGTGTACAGTCAGCTTCATAAATATATAAGGTGTGAGGGTAGTCAAAAACATATTAAGAACAAAGGTGCCAAAATGTGTTATCATTGAAAGTTCACCTATATTTTGTTCACAACCAAATAAGTCATAAATGTCTTCGTATCATAAGTCTCCATTTACATATAAACGAATACAATCTTCTATAATATCTTCGCTTCGTAACTGCTCTTTGGTATCTAAGGGGACAGAGTATTCATAAATATCTTTCGTTTTTTTGATGAAACTCCTTAGTTTCCAATTACTGTTAGTGCCTACATCCTGGCCACACACTTTTAAAAATAATATTCAGATTCAAATAATGACACTCTGTTAAGTTCTGTTCTTGTCTTTACATAGTTTTACAAACCCACATATCATGGTAAATTTTCTCTACTCGTGTCAAATTATACATTACTGTATATATCCATCTCCTTCTAATGCATTATGTCGTCAGTAAGGAAATAAAGCCTTTACTTGCTATTTTAGTCAGGTTTCTATGCTTGTTCTAGTTTTTAGGTTTGGATAGTGACTGCGGTTTGTTTGTCAGTGCCATTAGAATTTAACAAAATTCTCCTTAAGAGCGTTTACGGTTAGTGCGGAATGTCATGTTTCGGTTTTGATTTGCAAATTTCACTCACACATAAGCATGCGTTACAGTGTGCATAGAGTTGCCGCGTCCGCTTTCTTTATAGTTAGACTGACTGATTTAGATCCGTTCGCTTTAGAGCAAAGTAAATGACTGTATTGTTGTAAAATTAAATTGCAAGTTAAATCTAGACTTTGATTTATTGTTAGATATTCTTATGATTTGTTGATTTAAGAGAAATAAGAAATATATAATTTTACCTTATTTTACTTAGGATGAGTAGGTAAGTAGGCAATTAAATAAAGATATCATGTTATGTTTAGTAAATCATTTAATATAAAAAATCATTATCTACACTATTTATAAAGAGATAATTTCTATAGATAACGACAAGGCTTATAGGTAAACCGAAAACACGTAACGCTTGCGCGATGTAATTGGACACAGCGCCATCTATTGGTTCATTTCTGAATTACGGTCCCGAAGCGTACATTATAAAACAGTTTCCCTCAATTGCATTGATCGGCTCTTTCTGGGATCAATTATTTCGGGAAGAACGCACATAATAAAATTTTGTTAAACGAGGAATCATTTTTTTCTTTCCAAATTTATCATCTTTGAAAATTTTTACAACTTTTATTGGAAATTCCGGACCAGTGTACACCGCAAACAAACACACATTTTTGTTAGCAATATTCAATTGGCCCTGAATTTGGTAATACCAGTCATGGTTAACATTAAAGATGACGTTATCACCATCAAATAAAACACATTTCAATTTTTTTTGCCGGATTGCTGCATCTGGGTCAATTCCGCGTAAAGAAAGGGACATTTTATTTCAAGTATAAAAATGTTTACAGATTGCAGAGGTTTAAAGATGTAATTATTATTTATCTTCTATGAATCGTAGTCCTGTATTATGAATGAATCAAACGAGGCGTTAGAGGGCAAACACAGTTTGCGTCAATCAATTATACACGTACATAGTGGCCTTGCTTGGTTTGTTTATAATGCAGAAAAAAACATTGTTGATTGTTCAATTCAAATGAATTACTATTTT
>JABMDO010000330.1:0-30224 GCA_014851415.1 Cnaphalocrocis medinalis
GTTTACAGATTGCAGAGTTTAAAGATGTAATTATTTATTTATCTTCTATGAATCGTAGTCCTGTATTATGAATGGAATCAAACGAGGCGTTAGAGGGCAAACACAGTTTGCGTCCAATCAATTATACACGTACATAGTGGCCTTGCTTGGTTTGTTTATAATGCAGAAAAAAAACCATTGTTGATTGTTGCAATTCAAATGAATTACTATTTTATTTTTTGTGTGGTAATAAAATAATGCAAATGAAAAAAAATCATAAAAAGGTAATTAAAAATGTTGTTTTAGTGTGGTGTATGTGAAATTATGTTGTCAGTTTAGAAAAGTAACAGTATTTCGAAGTAACCCTCTTATAGAATTTCTGTTCCCATATGCAACACATTGTTGTTGATAAAAGCTATATTTTATATACTTACATAAATTGTACTATAACTGAGACACCGTACGTGTCTAAGAGTACTTAATAATAATAACTACCTTCTGATACATCCACTTTGTTGAATCAAATAATGTTAGCGTAGCAATCCTCACCTTAATACCAAATCACAGCTTACCAACATTTTAATTTTGTTTAAGTTGTTTAAGAGCGTTCTCGGCTAGTGCGGAATGTCATGTTTCGGTTTTGATTTGCAAAATTTCACTCACACATAAGCATGTGTTACTGTTTGCATAGAGTTGCCGCGTACGTTTTCTTTATAGTTAGACTGACAAATTTTGATCCTTTCGCTTTATAGCAAAGTAAATTACTGTATTGTTGTAAAATTAAATTGCAAGTTAAATAAAATAAAATAAATCCAACGTTGATTTATTGTTATTCTTTTGATTTTTTGATTTAAGAAAAATAAAAAAATAGGTATATCATTTAGATACCTACCTACCTTTTTTACTCAGGACAGGTAAGCAATTAAATACTTAAAGATATCATGTTTTGTTTAATAAATCATTTAATAAAAAAGAACATTATACATTATAAAACAGTTGTATTTATACATTATAAAACAGTTGCAAACCCTCAATTTGATCCCTTTCTGGGATCAATTCTTTAAGAAACAGCCCCAGAGGAAATGGACGTGGCTGAGCCCAGATACTATGACTAAAAATGAGATTGACTTCATAATATATATCGGACATAAAGCGAATATTCAGAGATGTCTCAGTGATCAATAGGTTTAAAACCGGAAGTGATCACCGACTTCTCAGAGGCACTTTGAATATCAATTTTAAGCTTGAACGTTCTCGGTTGATGAAGTCCACGCTCCGGCCAAATCTGCTCCAATCACTCGCTGGTTCCGATGCCTTCCAACTGAAATTGGAAAATCGATTCACTGCCTTGGAAACCACAATTGACGTATATATCGACGAAGAATTCGACCAAGTGGTGGAAATCCTTCGGGACGAGGGCACAAAGTTCTGTGAGTAGCAAGCGGTCTATACTCTGGATTTAATGGACAAGAGGCGGAAAGATCCATCAGTCACTTCGGCAGAACAACGGGCTCTAAATAAGTCCATCTCCAAGCTGTTAAGACGTGACCTCCGAAGCTCCAATTCACTCTCAATACAGAGAGCAATTGAGCAGAACCAGGGGGGTCCAAAGTCTTCGTACAACAGCTTGACAGGAGCCACCTGTCGAAGTTAACCAAAACAAATCGAGGAGTCGTCACATCAAAGCCAGAAACTTTTTGCCTTCTTTTACGCCATGCGACGGAGGATCTACCCGACATCAGCTTGGAGGAGATCGAGGCAGCTCTTGGACAACTTAAAAATGGAAAAGCCCCGGGAAAAGACGGAGTCACACCGAGCTTCTGAAAGTTGCCGGCAAGCCGGTGTTGAAGGAACTTTGACGTATATTTAACTCGGTTATTTTCTTCGGGAGAACTCCTAGGGCGTGGCCGCGGAGCTTGTTCGTATTGTTCTTCAAGAAAGGCGACAAAACCTTACTGAAGAACTATCGACCAAAGTCACGTCTATAAGTTGTTCTCAAGAGTCATTTCGAATCGCCTTACACGAAGACTTGACGAAGCTCAACCTGCAGAGCAAGCCGGGTTCCGACGGTTTTAGCACCATAGACCATATTCACACAGTGAGACAGGTTATACAGAAGACCAAAGAATATAACCAGCCCCTGTGCATGGCATTTGTGGACTATGAAAAAGCTTTTAACTCCGTCGAGACCTGGTCTGTTCTCGAGGCCTTGCAGAGGTGCCAAGTCGATTGGCGATATCGACTTGGCACGAGGTGTTGAGGTGTCTGTATAACGTCGCTAATATGTCCGTAGTAATCCAAAATGGCCAAACCGAGCCTGTCCTGCTACGACGTGGTGTGAGACAAAGAGATGTTATATCTTCGAAACTCGTCTCCGCTGCGCTGCAGGACTTGTTCAAAACGCTAAACTGGAAAGAGCGCGGAATCAATATTAATGGCGGGTACATGTCACACCTACGATTCGCAGACGACATCGTCATCTTGACGGAAACCTTACATGGCCTACAGGCGAGCAGCCTGACTGAATCTTCCAATCACTTCGATCTTCGGATGAACTTGGATAAAACCAAGGTCATTTTCAACGAGCTCGTTGATCCGGGACCGGTCGCTGTTAATGGAGTACCTCTCGAAATTGTCCAGGAATATGTCTATCTAAGATAAACGCTCCAATTAGGCAGAAACAACTTCGAGAGAGAAGCCAATAGAAGAATTCAGCTAGGCTGGGCAGCATTTGGTAGGCTTCGTCAAGTCTTCTCGTCATCCATCCCTCAAAGTCTTAAGTCGAAAGTCTTCGACCAGTGCGTCCTCGCGGTCATGACTTACGGTGCCGAGACGTGGACGTGGCTGGACTAATCCACCCGGTTCAAAGTCGCTCAAAAAGCTATGGAAAGGGCTATGCTCGGAGTATCTCTGAAGAACCGCATCAGAAATGATGTAATCCGACAGAGAACCTGAGTCACCGACATAGCCCACCGAATTAGCAAACTGAAGCGCAGTGGGTTGGTCACATTAGCCGCAGAACTGACAACCGTTGGAGCCGTAAAGTCCTTGAGTGGAGACCGCGACTCGGTTAAGTGTTGGACGCCCTGCGACAAGATGGGATGATGACATTCGAAGGCTGGCTGGTGTGGGCTGGATGAGAGTGGCTGAAAATCGGGAGCAGTGGCGTGCATTAGAGGAGACCTATGTCCAGCATGTTGGAATACATCAAAAATAACTCAAACTCGTCCCATGCTAATCTGCACTTAATTGCATAGTAATAGAGTTCCTCTTGTTGCACTTGTTAATAAGGTTCATTTTACGAATACATATTTCGACCTTGAATCCTGAGGGATCACTCTGTTAGTAAGTCTTGAGATGTTAGTAAGTCTTGAGATGCCAGCGAGTCTTGTCGACTCGGCCGGTTCGTCTTGTGGAGTCTGTTGACTCAGATAGTTAGTCTTGCTCTGTCTGTGAGTCTTGTTACTCTGCTAACTGTACATTTGTAAACATGCGTACTCTCCTATAAAACGATTTAATAAAGATATCGTTTAGTACCAACAAATAAGTTTGTCATTGACTCCCAAAACCCAATACAGCAGTGGACGAGTGTGGGTTGCTGATGATGATGATGATGAAATTCTACTTTAAAAATCATAGTCATGTTTCTGTAGTTTGCGATTCAACTATTTCCAATTCTTCGGTGGTATTCTCATGTATTTGACCTTCTCTTTCTGCCTTTAGCAATAAACGTAATGAAATCATCGTAAAAGAAAAATGTGAATAGATTATGACCAGCTATGTCATTAAAAGTGGATTCGCGGTAACTTACGTTTTAGCTTCATTAGCTTTGGCCAAATTAAGAACCATAACTTTTCCTTTTCTTCCCCGAATAGCGCCTTTTATATCACATTTTATATTATTATGTAAAATGTAAAGAATATAATATATTAATCTATGGAAGTTACTAGAATTGCATTTCTTTACCTTCGTACTCACCAAAATTTTGTTTGGTTAAAACAAATTAATATTCTTAAAACAAAAAGTATCAATCCGTCTCAGTCGCGTCAAAAAAATCTCCAATTTCAAATAAAATTTTACGTAGCACGCGGTGACCGGGAGCGACATAGGTCCTACCTCGGAAAGGCCTCGGCCGGCACTGAGCGCTGGTGCGATTCTGCGCCGATTATATAGTAGTACTAAATGATTCATAATAAAATAAAAAAACAAGTTATTAAAGTTAAAAAAATACCACGTTTTAAAGCGTAAATTTCTTCATTTATTAGGTTTAAAAAAAATCAAGAATACCTTTTATTTCATCCTAAACTAATACGTGTAATAACTCGAAAAATTACTAACAATGATACTTTTGAGTACACTTTTCTTGTATGAAAACTTACAGTAATCACTATTGTTTTGTAGCCATGCCCTAATATATGTTATTGTTCTTTTAATAGAAATATTGTCATAAGTTTGTCGTTTATAGTTTTACTATTATCGAGCATTTGCGTAGACCTTCGACCACAAGTTTCAAAAAGGGATTGTATTAAAACTGTTCTAACGAGAAAACTAAATGATCATTTGAAAATATTTTGAAATTATGCATTAGATTATGAAATCTGCAATAATTTGACATCAATATCTTATTTACAAACTGTATAGATTATCATTTTATTCTCCATCGGAAATCAATGATTTTGACTTAAGTGTGACTCTTACGGATAAACGCTCTTAATGTGTAAGATAGATAAATTAACATGGTTGAAAGCAATTATTTGTATAAGCGGGTTGAAAGCGTTGATATTTTACTGTTACATTTATTACGTTATCATTATTAAAAATGAATAATATCATTTTACTAATTTTAAAAGAATATCTACTATTTACGGGGAACCAGTTTTGAGTATGTGAGTGATGATAGTTAACTATGAAACTTTAGCTGATTGTGCCTTAGATCATCCATGTTTAACAAAAAAGAAAAGTGATGTGAACATGTTTTTGAAAATTATAAAGTCTCATATTTTAGATGTGTCCATAAATTATTGGCAGTATCACAAATATCAATAAATATACACTAACTAGAAGTTTATAAATAGAGGACAGTTTGTTTGTAGAGAAATATTTGACTGTTGTTCAGCTTGTCTACTGGGAAGTTTGTTTGCTGTTGACAAAAATTGTTCTTATCGTCTTGTCGATAATCTATAATTATAAAGGAATGGTACTTATTACCGAGTATGTAGTTTATTTATTTACTTTATAATAATTTGGTAAAGGGTCTAATAAATATTAATAAACTATGAGATGTAACATTTTGGCGTATTCATTTATAAAAATCCTTCAAATAGACTATGTCACATATTTTACATAGTCTAGTACACCTTCTTTTTAGCCTGAGACTAACAACCATTGAATTCTCTAAGGCTTAGAGCATTCAATGGTTGAATGCTCTAAGGCATTAGCTATTTATATTGATTTAATCAACTAACTTTTGACTGAGAACTTGAGACTAACGAAGTAGATATGTACGAACGCGTAGATTTATTTTTCATAACTTTGTTTAAGTACCTGATAACTCTAGAAACCTACGAATGCAGCTATTGTAATAAGAAGAGTATTTATAATCACGGGCATTTACCAATCAGCCCACTTATGTGCAGATAATCCATAAAAATCGCGTATGTACTGTTTGCCACACAAATCAACACATAAAAATCTGTCAACATTCTTGAATCGATTATCACCTCAATATCAAACACATTTGGTGCAATATCAGTTTAGGAAATTTGACAGTACTACATGCAAAGATTTGAATCGTCCTACATGTTTAACCAAAGAGCATACTATGCGCTACAAGCTACAACGAAGTAGCAAACGAGACCTATCGAATGCAGATTCGTCGTGGGCCCACTGATGTGTGGCTGTCTGTACATAGGTAATCGGCTCCTCAATACAATCAGGGGGCACAGTAGTGCCCCCGCCAAGTCGAGCGCGAGTTCTATTGAAGAGGATGGAAAAAGTAGTGCGTGTTACATCCCTTTAACCACACCTTTTACCTAACATTCGAAACAATATTTGGTCTATGACTTTTGGAAATACACACAACAAAAACAACTTTTCTTTCATACAAAGTCAGTCACGTGACTTGTTGATTTGTATGGAGGAGTCGAAAATTTTTTGACGTTCAAGTGGTAGAAGAAATATTGTTCAGAATGGTTGTAGAAGACGTGGATAAAGGGATATAAATGTTCACAGATACACTCTGTACATTATTGACGTAATTATAAGGTTTCTGCAGAGGGAACTTACGGAGTTTCGTAACCAAGGTCCATCCAGGTAGAAATATGTAGGTACCTATAGTTAAACTAGAATAGTTTCGTAGTATTTAAAGTAAAAGCCAGAGATTTAAATCGTAAATGCAATAAAAGACATGTTTTGCCAACTTTTTGGATATATGTATTACTTTTCATCATATTTAAATAATAAAAAACTAAGTAAAAAAAAATAGGTAAAGCCCTTCAAGTGGTTTTTTTTTCAACAGCTGGAAATTATAACAAAGAACACTTTAACACTTAAAAAATATTCAATTAAGTACCTAAATATTAATGATTAATAATTTACTTCCGGACATGATAATGAACTACATCATTATCACATAATGTAAAATCTACTACCTTTAGGTACAGTAAGTTTATTCTAGACACATAACTACATGATAGGACACATTGACGATTGATTTATTTTAGGATGCTAAGGATCTAAGTTGTAGGAGCTGTACTTTCCGGTACAACTTGAATTGATTCTTCAAGGCTGCAAATAGGATATAAAGGGTATCCAGCTAGTTGTAGGGCCGTAGATACTTTCAGACTTCCCATGTCTTTTCGCTTTTGGCGGGTATGAGGAACTGTCACTTTAACTTTAGATGCTTGATTTGAGAATGTAAATTTTATATGATTCTTTAAAACTGCCTGCAACAAAAATATATTATTTACATGTGAAGTGTACATTAACTGCTACAACCTAAATCTATACCCACACCATAATGTTCAATTAAGAACTCAAAGGTGGACCACGTTTTGAAAGGTTCTGTTCTGTTTTTAACTCTTTAATGTAGGCACATAAACTTTCACATTTCTACCATTATCTTTGCATTAATTGTAATTGATTTGAGCTTACCTTGGAAGAGAGTTGAGCTTGACACATATGACATTCAAATTTCACTTGAATGTGGTTAATCATAATGTGTGCTTGAGATTATTATTCCTAGTGTAAGACCTGCAAATATTTTATATAGATATACTTATTGCACAAAAATCACAACTTAAGGGCTAATATCGACAATGCTTTCTTAAAAATATCATACTGTCGCCACAATTAGTGTAAATAGGTTGGCGGTGCTAGTTTAATCGATATAGCCCCTTGAATTAGACATTACATTAACCATTTCGGCAGTCTTATCGCAAAGCGATTTCTACCAGACAACCTTAATTATTTTAGTTATGACAAAATTATTGTTTACCTGTGACAATTTTATAGGGACATTCAAATAAGACTTGTTTTACACTTAAATCATGTGTTTTAACATGACGTACGATGTGAGCTCTCTTTTTGAAGCTTCTGCTACACCCATCACAAAGTATTCTGGAATGAAATATGTTTTGTTGTAAGTAAAGAACAGCATCATACAATAAAAATATAACTTTTGATTAATTAAAAAAACATAAGTTACCTTTAGGTTCATGTTCTGCTTTCTGTGTCTTTGATATTTCGACCAAACATCAAATTTTTAACAGACAATCACAACATTCATATACTTTGTGGCTTCTTAGATGTTTTTCTTTTCAGCATGAGTGATAAAAATCTGCCTGGCAAATCTCACAACTGGAAAAAATCAGTTATTAACTTAAATCATTTTAATTAATTAAAATATATTTATAAAAGATAGTCATGAAGATTGTTAATTCTCACCTGAATGATTTAACACCTGTGTGTTGATAAATGTGAGCCTTCAATTGATTTTTCTTTTTAAAAAAGGATCTGCAAAAGTCGCATGCAAATGATGTTGATCCTACTCAGTATAGGTATGCTGTAGGTTGATGTGCCGTTTCAAATTTTGTTTATTGACAAAGTTTTTCATACATGTAGGACAGCTGAAAATGTAATAAAAGGTGTATTACATAATTGTTAGCAAAAAAATTTAAGTGAGAGTAATATTTTTCTCTTAGGTTGCTTTAGTAAAGAGAGACTAAGGTTTGAAACAAGGGGGGTTTAGATAGATGGAAAACTACGCACCTGTACATAACATCGTTTCCCAGCTTTTTGTGAACAATCCTAATATGTCTGGTTAAGTGACTTTTATTAGAGTAAGTCTTTTTGCAATCCTTTTCTTGGCACACATATGCTCTCTGTAATGTTTCGATAAAAATATGCATGATATCTGTAGCTTTAGGTTAAGATGAGAAAAGGATTTCATTTTCCGATATATGTAACACATCAGGGGGTCTACTCCGCCAAACGATAACGAATTATTCGCAACGATACGACATTGGTCCGAATTATTCGCATGTACCCTACTATAAGAAATGTTCGTAATCGGTGTCGATTATCGTAAGTATAGACAATTTACTTTTGTTTTGTTCGGATGTTCGTGAACGAATGATTGTAAAATTAAAAAAAAGTTTGGCTGTTTGGTTTATTATTCTTCAGTGTGGACCATAAATGGCTAAAAAAATGACACTAAAGAGCTATGTCAGCTTCCACCACAGAGTACATTGTATTATATGCTTCCACCAAAGAGAATATAATCACTCCGTTTTGCTTCCACATTTTATTCAAAAATATAATGAATGAAATATACGTTGATTAAAAGAGCATGTACCTAATGCTGATTAATAAGAAAATAAAATCGTAATTCAAGGAGGCTAGGTTTTTGAGTAATTTTACATAGAAGTTCAACAGGTTATGCCTTTATTAACCATATTATTTTGCGCAACAACAACAAAAACTCATTCCAAATGCAGGCAGCGCTTGGATTTCATAACCCATAGCCCTTTATTGTGTGGATAAGGTAGAGAAAACATTGAAAACAACAAGATATAATTTAACAATAGGTGCTTTTATTATCATTCTTCATCATCCTCAATAACTAAGACATTGTCTAAGAAAGCAAGGCAACTGCAGCACTATTCATCAATTCCCATCCCAAAATCAATATCACAGTCCGAGTCGTATTATAAGTGGCGAAAGCAAGAGTCCTTAGGCAGTTCGGGTCAAAAATTATAAAGAAAACAGGGGTAAAGCAGTGAAAACACACAGAACACACTCGAGGGTTCGCGCCAAAAATACTTTGATTTATGTAAATCAAAATCCAATCGTCATCACCACCGAAATCTATTGAACAGAGCTGGGGTCAATGGTAAAGGAAGATACTAGTCCGGAGAACAGTAATATGGGTTTTTAAATGCAAAATCACAACGAAACGATAATCTTTACGACACCATCAGAGATGTCGTAGGAATGTTCGTTGATTTGACGTTTGTGAAGCTGTCAAATTCAATTATTCGTATCGTTTTATGGTGTATTAGAGTAGGGTTTTTGTAAGAACTGTCAAAGCAATATCGTTCGTAGATTCGTATCAACGACAGTCGATACGATGGCACTTAGAGTACCCCCAGGGGGTCTACTCCGCCGAACGATAAACGATATATCGTGCCAATAATCGTGTCGGAGCCTACTCTAAGTGCCATCGTATCGACTGTCGTTGATACGAATCTACGAACGATATTGCTTGACAGTTCTTACAAAAACCCTACTCTAATACACCATAAAACGATACGAATAATTGAATTTGACAGCTTCACAAACGTCAAATCGACGAACATTCCTACGACATCTCTGATGGTGTCGTAAAGATTATCGTTTCGTTGTGATTTTGCATTTAAAGACCCATATTACTGTTCTCCGGACTAGTATCTTCCTTACCATTGACCCCAGCTCTGTTCAATAGATTTCGGTTGTGATGACGATTGGATTTTGACTTACATAAATCAAAGTATTTTGGCGCGAACCCTCGAGTGTGTTCTGTGTGTTTTCGCTGCTTTACCCCTGTTTTCTTTATAATTTTTGACCCGAACTGCCCAAGGACTCTTGCTTTCGCCACTTATAATACGACTCGGACTGTGATATTGATTTTGGGATGGGAATTGATGAATAGTGCTGCAGTTGCCTTGCTTTCTTAGACAATGTCTTAGTTATTGAGGATGATGAAGAATGATAATAAAAGCACCTATTGTTAAATTATATCTTGTTGTTTTCAATGTTTTCTCTACCTTATCCACACAATAAAGGGCTATAGGTTATAAAATCCAAGCGCTGCCTGCATTTAGAATGAGTTTTTGTTGTTGTTGCGCAAAATAATATGGTTAATAAAGGCATAACCTGTTAAACTTCTATGTAAAATTACTCAAAAACCTAGCCTCCTTGAATTACGATTTTATTTTCTTATTAATCAGCATTACATGCTCTTTTAATCAACGTATATTTCATTCATTATATTTTTGAATAAAATGTGGAAGCAAAACGGAGTGATTATATTCTCTTTGGTGGAAGCATATAATACAATGTACTCTGTGGTGGAAGCTGTCACTTAGCTCTTTGTGTCATTTTTTAGCCATTTATGGTCCACACTGAAGAATAATAAACCAAACAGCCAAACTATTTTTTTAATTTTACAATCATTCGTTCACGAACATCCGAACAAAACAAAAGTAAATTGTCTATACTTACGATAATCGACACTGATTACGAACATTTCTTATAGTAGGGTACATGCGAATAATTCGAACCAATGTCGTATCGTTACGAATAATTCGTTGTCGTTTGGCGGAGTAGACCCCCAGATAGTACAAATAAACCGTTAAATTTTTTTATAGAGGCCGTCGAATAAAAAATCATTTCATCAAATTAATAGATATTAATGATCATAGTAAATCAATATTAGGACTTACAACTTTAGTGTGAACTGCAAAAAGGTGATCTGTTAAACGGTAAGGTCTACAAAATGCAGCAGAGCATCCTTCATAAGGGCAGCAATGGCGATTCTTGTTTGGCTCCTCCATATTCGTAACTAAAAGTCTTTGTTTTTAACATGTATTACGCTCGTTTCATTGATCAAGAGTTGTTATTGATGAAATTCCCAGAAATCGTAGTGAAATCTCAGACCATCCCGCCGATGGCACATGAGAAACTTTGACATTTACTAGAACTGACAGCTGTCACTGAACGTCATTTATATTACTTTTTCTTAAATCATAGACAAAAGCTAGATTTTATTTATGTGTTCCACATGATAAACGTGATGTTAATTAATATAATGGAATTTTCCAAACATTGTCTATGTCTATTCCAAAGCTTTATTATCTGTATAACAATGACAAACTTTGACAGATGTGTGCTCGAGTGAAATTCTGTGGTGACCTAGGAACCATTGCTGTATTTATTTCATTTCTGAAGATTCTGTGAGATTTTGTGATATTTTAGTGGTGGCTTGTCTTTACTTTCAAAATTAGCCATATTTTTAATATTGCACCCTGGGGCAATTAAAGTTAGATGGATCAGCAGTCAGCTGACAAACGTAAACAAAGGGCATGTCACTAATTTATGAAGTGGTGAATCCCATACAAAGTGCTTTGTGATAATTAATTAATAATAAAACACTAAAATGGATGTAGATGGCTCCTCAATTCCAGGAGAAATCGACCAAAACCTTTTATTGCAATTTAGTTGTATGAACACTACTGACAGGGATGAACTAATAAACCAAATGCAAAGGCTTTTAGGACCTAGTCTAAGTTACAACACAGCTAGTTTTTTCCTGGATATGAGTAACTGGTAAGTTTTCGTGCTTTTATTATGTGTATGTATAAATAAAAATATTGTTAATATTATTAAAAATGTAAATATGGTACCTTTAAATTTTCAGGAATTTACAAGCAGCAATATGTTGTTATTTAGATTACACTTTGCCTCCAAAACTTCCGTCTATGTCTTTAAAGGCTGCCCAAAGTCCTGAAACTGCTGTAGGACCCGGTTCTTGGTGAGTTGTAGCAGAGTTTTCACTGATCATGGTGAATAAAATTTTATACCAAATAATTTTAATAACTGGTCTCATTTTCAGTTTTGATCAGAATTGGAGCATTGCCAATACCGGGACAGAAGCATGGCCTGGCAGCTGTAGGTTAATACAGGCAGGTGGCGAGCCCCTGGGGGCTACCCCGCAGTATGTGCCACCCCTGCCTCCAGGGCATTCCACCACAGTCACAATGAAGTTGGTTGCCCCAAGCTCTCCTGGGACACACAGAGGATATTTTCATTTGGTTACCGACAAAGGTGACCAAATAGGAGGTTAGTAAAAGTTGCTTTAATTAGGTTCATTACATGAACAGAAATATTCCTTATCATTGGCTTAGGTAGTGCAATTTAGGGTAATTATCCTCAAACATTACATTAGAATTGTGAAATTTCAGAAATATTTCTACATTTTTTCACTTATTACACACCAACACTGATGTTTGTTGATGAAACAGGTATTTAAGTTGGGTCTAGGTGGTAAATATCTGTTAAGGAAACACAGTCATGTTACCTTCATTGCTTAGGCATTAGTCAGACGACCAGGTGGGACGGACTTTGAAATGAAATAAAATGAAATGAAATGAAATAAATTTATTTGCGTAAAACATGGTGAAAAAGTTGGAATGACAAGTTTGAGAGTACAGCATGTTTTGTCTTAATAACATGCAAATTCAGAAGAAATGTGAAATGAATTTTGATCCAAATTATTATTTTGCATCATTAGATAAGGCATGCTAAAAATTACAATGTTAATATCAATCTTAATTAAATGTGTGTGTGTAAATCTTTTTGTCCGCAAAGTGTAGGGAGTGTACTCAATTTATTTATTTATTGTAATGTTCTATCTAATTTCAGATACATTATGGGTTGAAATAACTGTAGAGTCAGAAATGACTATGGCCCTAGTTGAACAATTGGCTGCTTTGCCCGTCCCTAGTAGTAGACGTGAAGATGCAGTTACACAGGTGAGGGAATGACTTAAGGATTCTTTTCATTTTGACTGATTAATAGAGTTTTAGGTCTTCCTCGTTGTGTTACCTATTTGTGTCATATTACATACATCAATATACACTTTTTACAAAACTGACCCTAAGTCATAAACTAAAAATAATATAATATATATGAAATTTAAACCCAGGTTTCAATAGAATAAAGACTTTACCAATTTAAGGTTTCAATCACTAACATTTCTTATTTTATATTTTCAGATGCCACAAGATGATCAGATGTGTTGACATAAATAATACTTGATAAATCTACAAAATACATCACATTTTCTCCAAGATATAAGTTGTATAAAACATCTTCATGCTAAACATAGTAATATTTTTAAATCTGTCTTATCTGTATAAAATTTATCATAACAAAAGAAAAAATGTAGGTAATGATTTGCATGAATCCTGACAGAGCTAAGTCTATAGTAAGTATACCTATAAGAGTACCTTTATCTTTTCTTGTAAGGTATAACACAACCACAATCAACAGTTTATTTTGATTTAAGAATGCAACATGGATTTGTTTAGTCCTTTACATTCACAATATTAAATAAAATCATGAATATCTATTTTAATGAGGGTGATTATAATATTATTCAATATTTTATCTAGGTTTGTTTTGTGTAGATAAATTATTTGGATCCCAATATATTTTTTTATTATTTATAAGTTGTAACATATAACTTTACTTTTTCTGATTTGAATTTGATGAGAGTCATTCTTAAGTCACTTCACATATCCATCTATTTTGGTATTGTTCATTTATCAAGTTATGATCGCCAGTTGAGGCCAGAAGTTCAGAATAAACACGAAACATTACACGCGGGTAGCTCGGTTCGCTTTTTTGTGATTAGAACAACCGTCCCTCTTGTGCGTTGGGCTCGCGTTGCGGTCTGTGGCGGACATCCACGGGCTGACCCGGTCTTAAACACTCCGCGGACGAAAAGTCCTCCCCGCCTCGCCGTCTGCAAAGCGTTTAAAAAAGACCGTCCTGTATTGTGACGCCCGACCCGCGTTCGTGGAACGTACATGGCTAATCTATATACCTAAGTTTTAAATTGAAATCATTTGTTAATATCTACAATACGAACTTAAACTAGTAAAAATCATCCAGAGAGCTCAGCGAGTCGCCAGAGCTTCTCAGGGGCCTGTGTCCTGGCGGGGACCCCCCTGGGCGGAGGAGGCGGGCCCACTGGGTTTAATCGTGTTTTTCATTTGAGGTAAAACTCTGCTAAGATGCGCGCGGCAGTTCTCGGTCCGACGGTGGTTCGGATCTCTCGGCTCCGTCGGTCTCGACCGCCAGACTAATACGCCCTAGTCTGGTACTAGAACGGTGGCATGAAAGATGACACGGTTTCTTGGATCGCTTACTTGTTGGAGGTCAGAAATGACCAAGGTAGTTTCGGCTCGTACCTGCACCTAATCCAACGAAAGCGGCCTTTGCCCAGGGTGAACAAAAAAAAATCATTGCACAACCCACAATAGGGTGACAACATATTTACTCCATTAAAATTTCTTCGATAGTTTGAGGCAGATTGAACAAGTTTGGGCAGCCAGTGTCGCTGAGTCAGTAACTGGCTTAAGGGTGGCTCTTAATATTGAATGATAATCATAATTAGGCATCTACAAAACGTTTACCTTGCAATCAAAATTCGAAGCAAGACTAATTTGTACTAAAGAAGTATGTACAAAAAACTCATTAATATTATTCTATACATAGCTCTAAAATGTTGACTGTAGCTGTAAGGTGAAAATATGAATTTGTTAGATATTGTTGAAGTTTTACAAAGAATGGATTGAGGATGGTTTTTATAATTATTATAATATAGCATTAGGTACTTTATTTTAACATTGAATTGCCATTTGGGGTTATTTCATGTAATTCAGCATGTAAGTATAATTTAAATAAAATGGTTGCAAAGAAATGTGTTGTTTAATTTAGGTACGTACAGCCACACATCAAAGTACTTATACAAAACTATTTTCTTCAATCGACTCTCGTCTTACTTACCTAACTGTCATACACATTATAAATTTGTTAGATATTATCAATATTATACACATATATAGGTAGGTACTATATAAGTATAAGTATGTAAGTATTTTATCTGCTATTGTTCCTTGTTGTTATTTTTTGTGTTGGATCTATTTTTGTGGTCATTAAATCATCAGCAGCAACCCACGCTCGTCCACTGCTGGACATAGGTCTCCCCCAATGCACGCCACCGCTCCCGATTTTCGGCCACTCTCATCCAGTTCACTCCAGCCAGCCTTCGAATGTCGTCATCCCATCTTGTAGCAGGGCGTCCAACACTACGTTTACCGAGTCGCGGTCTATACCTACTCGGCGTCATAAAATGCTTACTTATAATTTGAGGAAATTTCATCTTTTCCCGGTTGCCCCCGCAAGGATTGCCACCGGTGGCAAATGGGAATGAAAAATCCCAGTTGCCACTGGAGGCGACTTGGATTTATTGCCCCTACTTACACTTCGCTGTAGGTACATTGCTCGTTCCTCTTTCGCTCCTAGAATCTGAAAGCTTTAAATAGAGCTCTGTAGGCTTAATTGGGGGGAAAGGTTGGCAGCGCACTTGCGACTTTACTGGTGTTGCAGGTGTCTACGGGCGGCGGCCATCGCTTACCATCAGGTGATCCGTCTGCTCATCTGCCACCTATCACTTAAGAAATTTATCCTTGTATTTTTATTGTTCGCTTAAAATTAATTTACGTGTAGGTACCTGTTACTTCAATAACATCAAAATAGGGGCAGCTAGGTTTTCAATAAAATAAAACCTATTAAAAGCTTTCATATTCTAGGAGGGAAAGAGGAACGAGCAATGTACAACGAAGCTTAAGTGGGGGCTATAAATCCCAGTCGCCACCGGTGGCCATCCTTGCGGGGGCAACGGAATAGGAAATTGACAGGTAGTTCCTACACATTCCTACATAATATGAACCTGGTGTGTGGCTGACTGTTCATATTATATTTACCTACCTATTTATACAAGCAGGTATCACCATACATACTTACCTAGCCATACATTTCACGAAATAAAAAATTGAGGCCGGATAAAAAATAATTTTATTTTCATCAAAAGTGTAATAGATTCTAATAATGATTCTAAACAGACAATTATGGACAATTTATTATTGAAATGAAGATATAACAAAAATAGGGTAGCGAAAAGCTCCTAGTTGAAATTAACATAATCGCAAATTAAGTTGAATTTTCTGGGCGACCTTCAGCAATCGACCCTGCAACATAGTAAATTGAATTATTCGTAGGTATGTAAATATCTAAATATTAAATGTAGGTAGATTTGTTCACTTTAATGAATTCTGAAACGGTGGAAGCAATTTGATTAGGTCACAATTAGGTTAGATCATTTAATATCAAACTAAGGAAGCACAAAAGAAAAAACAGTAACTATAATCTAAAGCTAAAATAAACTACCTAACAAAAAAAAGAAAAAGGTTAAAACAGAGTAGGCCCCTGTGGCAATGTTCCCAAAATGCTGGCAGCATTACCTCGTTGGATAGCGATGGAAATTCGCTGGGCGATGTAGCTGCCAGCTTTTGGGTCTCCCGTGACTTCAACTAAGCGCTTAGTTAAGTCTCGGAAGAAAGAGAGAGCATCGGGACCCCACGGGCCCAGTGTTTCGACACCGAAAGCTACGAAGTGGTAGGTACCGGATAGATGCCTATACTTCGCAGCTTTCAGTTTCTCTGCAGCTTCGGCCGCGGTTCCGGCATTCCTCATAGTCCCGGGAAGATGGGAAGGTGCCAGGGTATCAACGCATGTAGCGTCCCACACCTGAATTGTTTCGCATTGGATTTTGTCCCAGCACCTTTGTGAATTTGGTACAGCTGGTAAATTTTGACCCGGGTAAGCCATCTTCCAGGCGTCACTAGCCTCAGTCAAGCACGCCACTTCGAGGGAAACGGTTATTGGCCGCATTATTTTAGTTACAAGAGTGGACGTGCCATGGATTGAGGATAGGAAAGCCGGTAGAGCAACATCAGTGATTTTACGTATCCCAATGCCCCCAAAACGGATGGGCAGGGAGGCTTGGATCCAGGAATGGTCTGAAAGGTTAATGTTCAGGATTTTTTCCAGACAAATTTTAAGCAGGCTGTCCAAACATTTTACGATTTTGTTATCCCAATAGATAGTGATACATTTTATGAACGACTTTATGAAACGATGAACGATTTTATGAACTAACGAAGTAAAATTAACGCTATTTAGAGCCTACTGTTTTGAACATTGGGAGGGGTACTTACTGGGATCCGGGATCTGATGCACACCACTTTGTTAGTCACAGCAACAATGGTATTCACAATTCGCGGTGCGTGCGTAGTTGCGTGCGCGCTGTCGATCGGGTGGTTGGCGCGAGAGTGTGTGGGAGTGGGCGGGGTGCGGAAGGATACGGGAAACGGGAAACAGGAATGGCTGCGTTCAAAAATCCCGATTCTTAAGGAGCCGATTCTGTCACCACTTTTTTACTGTATTTAAATTTTGGCGCTAACATACACCCCCCCAAAAAAGGGTTGAAAACCGTTTTTTCTCAAATAAAAGTACTGCCTGCACAAGACAGTAGCAAAATATGTAATAACTACTAATAAGATGGCTAGCTGCACCTTGTTGTTTCTACTTAATTAATCAAATGGACTGTATCTTCGTTTATGTTAAATAGTAATAATAAAAAAAAACTAAAATTATTATTAAGTTATATTAATAAGTTAACTATGTATTATTAGTAAGTTGGTAACGGACACAGTTTCGCAGTGGCTCTTTTATAAGTCCCTGTGCTCGTTCTCAACTCCACTACTCGCACCACTGAGTCCGGTCCAGGAAAAACTCTAGTCACTCGCCCTAAGCTCCATTGAAGTGGGGGTAAGTTATCCTCCTTAATAATGACAAGATCCCCAACAGAGATGTTATCCTTTGAAAATTGCCATTTACCCCGCTGTTGTAGCGTGTGAAGGTATTCCTGGCTCCATCGTTTCCATATGCTGTTTACTATAAACTGAGTTAGAAGCCAGCGAGATTTTGGCGTTAATCTTTCCTCAACTGGAGGTTCAGGTATGGAAACCAATGGAGAGCCTACTATGAAGTGACCCGGAGTCAAAGCGCTAAGTTCAGATGGGTCATCTGAGATTGGACACAGTGGTCTCGAATTCAAAATGGACTCAATCTGTGTAAAGATTGTCGCATACTCTTCGAACGTTAAGCTACGGTCACCTATAACGCGTTTTAAGTGAGTTTTACTTGACTTAACGGCAGCTTCAGCTAGACCGTTGAAGTGCGGACTTAATGGTGGTGAAAACTTCCATTCAATGAAGTGATCTGAAAGATAACTATTTAGAGTAGGGCATTTCCTAATATCTTGTTGAAATCTACTCAATAAATTGCAAGCACCCTTAAAATTGGATCCAGAATCAGACCATATCTCTCTAGGTAAGCCACGACGCGCTACGAATCGTTTAAGAGCCGCCAGAAATGCCTCTGTGGTCAGGTCACTGACAACCTCGAGATGAACTGCTTTGGTTACAAAGCAGACGATGACACACAAGGTAAACCTTGAGGATTTTAGCATTGCGCAGTTTACTACTCTTCATATTAAAATGACCAGCGAAATCTATTCCTACCGAGACGAATGGGCGATTAGATTTATTAACACGACTTGCAGGTAAGTCACCCATGAGCGTCTGAGCTGGTTGACACTTGAGACGAAAGCAGCGCAAGCATTTGAGAATTCGACTCCTAATAACGCGCCTAGCCGAGAGGATCCAGTATTTTTCTCGTAAAAGAGACATCAAAGTGCTCGGCCCTACATGCAAATACTTGACGTGGTGGTGATCCACGATCAAAGTGGTAAGGTGATGAGATGACGGCAAAACCAAAGGATGTTTGGATGAATAATCCAAAGCTGAATTCGTCAATCTGCCACCTACGCGAAGTAAACCTTCATCGTCGATGAAGGGTTTTAAACGTCTCAAACCAGTACTACACATCACGTTGTCTTTAACCTTCTTCATATCACTCGAAAATGAGTTGTGTTGTACAATTTTAACTAGACGCAAGAGACTACCTTGTAGCTCATTACTAGATAATGGTCCAGTGTACTTATCAGTCTTATTAAGACAATTATGAGCAAAACGACGGCACCAAGCGACCACTCGGGTAAGTTTCGTTAAGTTGCTATATTTTTCAATTACAGATTCATCACAACTAGATGGCGTGAATTGCTGTGTGCTGGTTGTAGCGGCTACGACCTTCTTTGTCTTCTTTAATCCAGGTAAGTTACCATGATCTATTTGTTCACAGGGAGCTGGCCAAGTATCTTCGGCAGACGACAACCATGCAGGACCCCACCACAAGTGATGACGAGCAAGCTCGAGCGGTGTAATTCCTCTGGAAGCAGGATCTGCAGGATTCATGCTGCTAGGAACATAACGCCAAGACTCGGCTGGAACCGTATTCTGGATCTGACTGACCCGATTGGATTCAAAAACACTCAGCAAATGAGGATCAGTGCGAAGCCAACACAACACAATTGAAGAGTCACTCCATGCAAAGGTATCACGGTGCAGATTAGTTCTAGATTTCAAGCTAGCCGTGACACGGGACAAAAGACGTGCAAGCAAGTGGGAAGCGCAAAGTTCCAGTTTTGGAATCGTGAGTTTTCTGCTTATTAGGGGCTACCCGAGTCTTTGCCATGAGAAGGTGGATGGGTGACCCTGCCATCAACATGAACGCATCGCATATAAACTACAGCTGCGTAAGCAGCTTCGGACGCATCGCTGAAGCCATGTAAATCGAAAAATACTACAGATTTGGACAAAATCTGCCTATCGATTGCAATGGAACGCAAGTGATGTAAGTTATTACAAAACTCCTTCCAGTCATCTAGGACCTCAACCGGTGGAATATCATCCCATGCAATACCAAGTTTCCATAAACGTTGCATGAGGAATTTTGACAAAAATTACGCAAGGAGATAGCCACCCGTTGGGATCATAGATGGAACTGATCCTAGAAAGGATAATACGCTTCGTGCAGTTATCACTGCTCAGAGATACCGTGAAGTTGAAGGTATCTGTCTTCGCATTATATTGGAAACCCAATATCTTTATAAACTCATGTGAATCTTCGGTGAAATTAATTTCACAATGTTCTTCAGGTATGCCCTCCAGTAATTGGGGACAGTTACTTGTCCACTTTCGGAGCTCAAAAACAACCATGTGACAGTAAATCAATAACTTCGTTTTTAACCTCGCGAGCTTCTTCCAACGAACTAGCGCCCGAGCAAATATCATCTACGAAGATATCCTCCAACAAAATTTGTGACGCACGAGGGTGAGTATTTTGACCCTGAAACGCCAGCTCATGAAGACATCTCATAGCTAGGAATGGGGCTGTAGTGACACCATAAGTCACTGTATTTAGTTGAAACTCTTGAAGTTCTCCACGTTCATTATGCCACAGTATAAGTTGATAAGGACGATCGTCCTTGTGTACTAAAATCTGACGATACATCTGACGGATGTCCGCCGTGAAAACGACCTCATGGAGACGAAAGTGCAAAATTATGTCGACTATATCCTGCTGAAGTTTCGGACCGACTAATAACTCATCATTCAATGATTTCCCCGAAGTACTCTTCATAGATGCATCAAAAACACACCTAAGCTTAAGTGAATCTTTTTTAAACACCCCGTGGTGAGGTATGTAATTTTTGGGGAAATGCTGTGCAATTGAGGGTTCAATTGGCTGCATGTGGCCCGAGATAAGATAGTCCTTCATAAAATCGCGGTATTTCAAATTTAAAATATCGTCTCGCTTTAATCTCCGCTCGAGAGAAAATAATCTGCGCAATGCTAAATCCCTGGTTTCTCCAATGTCAACCTTATTCTCTTTAAAAGGAAGACGTACAACGAACCGCCCATCCTGAGTACGCGAATGCGTCTGCTTAAAATGATTCTCACACCTAACATCATCGGGTTCATTGGTTTAGTTACAGGAATTCTTCTAAGTCCCAAAAGCGCTGTAAGGTCTCATTTATTGAAGTAACGCACGTGACGATTGTAACTCAGCTGTAGGTACGCAATTATGGTCATAGTAATCGCCCATCAAAACCCATCCGAAAATAGTATCAAACGCAGTAGGTAAATTGTCACCCAAAGGTCAATTTATTACCGTGGAAAATCTTCGCGCATGCACCCGAACCTAACAAAATATCAATATTACCGCGTTCATAAAACTGGGGATCGGCGAGCTTAAGATGTTCGAAATGTTGAATTACCGACTTCTCAATAGTAGTCACAGGGATCTGCGACGTAATTTTCGGTAAAACAAACAATTCAACACGCAACGGAGGGGCATTGACCTCTGCGGATCGCAAATTCAGCTGTAGTTGACCTTTAGGTATCACCTTATTATTCCCGCCAATACCAGAAATTGAAACGTTCGTTTTATCATACCGCAAGCCTAAACGTTGTGCGCATGAAGTACTTATAAAGTTAGCCATACTGCCCGGATCAAGAAGCGCCCTGACTGGTTGATATCTCTCGCCGATTCTAACATTTACTTCGATAATGGCGGTCGCGAGCAGAGTATGACAACGCGGATTATCGTTATCACTGCAACCGGCGACAGCGCGATCGCGCTCGAACGAGTGCGAGTGAGACGGAGTATTCGCTGCGCGGGAACATGCAGTGGCTACGAGTTGATGTAAAGATGGCGGCTTTTCGGGCTGCGAGGATGGCGTACGCGCGGGCTCCGGCGATGAATTATTATTGCCCCGGGTGCGTTCGGATTTGTGGTCGGACCATGATAACGGAGTGGCGGAAGATTTGAAATCTGATTGTGCGTTGATAGCTGCGTGTGAATTACGATGTGTGACGTTATTTTTGTTACCGTGCGATTCTTCAACATGAAGTAAACTGTTGTGTTTACGTTTGCAGATTTGACACCTCGACTTAGACATACAGTTATACACCCGATGCGGTCGTAAACAATTAAAACATAAATTCTTCGATTTGACGAACTCGTTACGCGACTTCATATCCATTGATGCGAATTTCATACATTTAAACAGTAAGTGCGAGCCTGCGCACAGAGTACACGCTAGATTACTGTTGTTATTATTATTTGCCGAGGTTACACTGGATGTGAAAGACATTTTGTTATTACTGTTGTTACTTGGCCTGGAATGATGCTTTGTGTGAGAATCCTTAGAAGCATTTAGGCTTAACTCTGACGTTTCAATAGTTTTAC
The DNA here is from genome assembly GCA_014851415.1 of Cnaphalocrocis medinalis. NCBI lineage: Eukaryota > Metazoa > Arthropoda > Insecta > Lepidoptera > Crambidae > Cnaphalocrocis > Cnaphalocrocis medinalis. The sequence goes on from JABMDO010000330.1 coordinate 22,363, forward strand.
ACAAGTTATCAAGAAATGTTAAAAGGTCATTGAACTCTGGAATAGCATTTTGATGTGTTAGCTCAAATTTGGTACGTAGATCATGATCTAACTTTCTCGTGAATATGTGTAACAGTAAAAATGACCATTTATCGACTGGAAATTGCAAGCTAGCTAAACCTCGTGAATTCTCCTGTAAGTTATTGACAAACGACCGTAACTGAGAGACATTGTTGGCGGACACTGTGGGTAACGATAGCATGGTATTGAGATGGGTATCCGCAATTAACCGTCTATTATTGTATCGCTCGCAAATAAGATTCCGCGCCACTTCATAGTTCTCAGGAATATTAGATAAGTGTTTGACAAGACTAAGAGGGTCGCCTTTTAAGCAACTCAGTAAATAATGCTTTTTCTGAACCGGACTCAGCGATTCATTTTGGTGCACTAAATTATCAAACATGTTAATGAAACTAGGAAAATCGCAATAATTTCCGGAAAACGTTTGGAGATCTATTTTAGGTAGTCGAATATTATCAAAATTGTGATTACTTGTGTGTAATTTAGACTCGAATTTATTGTCAGGTTGAAAACAGCGTAACTTAACCATAATATCAGTGTAGTAATCCTCAAACAAATTATACTTCTTTTTGTGTGACTGAATTGCATCGAGATCCTCTTTTAAATCGACTATGATGTTTAAATACGTACTTTCGAATTCTTTTCGAACAGACTCAATGTCCTGGCAGCGTACTAAAAACCTTTCTCTATTTTCATTCGCAGTAGCGACAGCAAGGTGCAAACTAGCGATTTTATCAAACAAAAGCTCAAACTTTACAGTGTGCATGTTAGTTTTCTTCGACATTGTGAATAAATACGAAAATTAGTACGAAAGAATTCCCAAAACGCAATGTAATCAAAATGGCGGACCCACGCCGCGCGGTTCAGACTAGAATCTTTTATAAATTAGGCTCGAATAAGACCAAGATGTTTTGAACATTGGGAGGGGTACTTACTGGGATCCGGGATCTGATGCACACCACTTTGTTAGTCACAGCAACAATGGTATTCACAATTCGCGGTGCGTGCGTAGTTGCGTGCGCGCTGTCGATCGGGTGGTTGGTAGACGTGAGGCGTATTTATCGTAACAGATAAATATAACAGATATTCACAGGCAATAACATAACAACTGTTATCCCCGTAATAAATACGTGTTATGAAATACCAGCCGCAAAAATACTGTAACAGGAGTACCGTGGTTGTTATTTTACTAACAGTTACTACAGTAACAGAAAAATATCGCCAACCGCCCTGTTATCTGTTACACAAAATACCATTTCATATCTCACTCTGTCATTCACGAAGAAAAAGAGAAGCAAACTAGTATTTTACGTAACATTTTTATCTTTCACTCTATTATGCAAAGAGAAAAAGAGAAGCAAGCTAGTATTTTACTCTACAAAAATTAAATGGACTCCGAATATTCCCAATCAAAGCCGATAATAGGTACTCTTTAATTTTGTGTCATAATAATATCGCCATCTGTCCTGTACACGAAATAACATTTCATCTATCACTCTAATACGCAAGGAGAAAAAGAGAAGCAAGCTAGTATTTTACATAACATTTTATCTCTCACTCTATTATCCAAAGAGAAAACGAGAAGCAAGGTAGTATATTTTACACGACAAATGAAAAATGATCTCCATCACAACAGATAACAAAGAACGTTCGGATACATTCACGTAGAAGAAAGAATCAAATAATGTTAAACTATTTAAATTATGTATGTTGTTTTTTGTATTTTTTTTCAGTTACTTTATCAAAATGTTTATAAATTATTTTTTTGTATCAAACTTTATTATGAATAATCAAAATGCATGGTTTTCTTTCAGAGTAAATAATAAAATTATATTTCCGTTATTTTAACGTATCGTCAAAACGTAAATGTATCCGATCTCAATACTCCGTTCATTCATCACGCACGATTGGCCAAAGTATTGCTAATGAAATGTATATCTTATTGTAATTGTTTTAAAGCCTAGGTAGTGTTTTTAAGAAATTTTATTGACAGCTAATGTCATTTGTGTTAGATCTAGGAAAATTGAACTTTATGCTGTTACTATAAAACATATATTTGTATAATAATTATGACTTTACACTAGGAGGGACTTCATTGTGTGATCGTTTTTTTTTCATTCGGTTCAAACTTTTTGACGCCAAGCCGCCAAAGTTAAAACTTTAGTTTTGGACGCTTTTGATTCGAAGTATTGTCGAGAAATTTTATTGTTCGATAGTGTTGTTTATAGTGTACCTAATCGTAGTTTATTTGACTTTTAATTAGTGTTAAGTATTTGTAAGGTTGTAAATATAAGTTAAGATAATGGCGAGTGTAAATAAGAAGAGTGTGGTTTGGGACCATTTTACGGATGTTGGTGAATATGCAGCAATTTGCAACATATGCAAAACTAAACTGAGTTACAAATCTTCTGTGACGAACTTGAAGAAACACATTGAGAGAAAACATGCAACTGTTCGTATGGTGAATCGCAGTGCACACAGTGCATCAGATGGTACAAGTGTAAATCACCAAATTCAGCAGCCGACAGCACGTTCAGTACCGCCGCCGCCTATATCAGAGGTTTTTAATAAATCTTTTATTCTTTAAGTTCCTCATTTCACTACCTACTTCACACTATAAATTAATTCATACTTATACCTATATATAATAATATTATAAATAGGAAAGTGTGGCTGTCTGTCTGTATGTTTGTCTTTCTTTCACGGCAAAACGGAGCGACGAATTGACGTGATTTTTTAAGTGCAGATAGTTGAAGGCAAGGAGAGTAACATAGGCTACTTTTTGTCCCTTTCTAACCCCCCATTTTAGGGAAGTGAGGGGGCGCGAGCGAAGCCGCGGGCAAAAGCTAATTATTAAGTATAAGGTACTTACCTATTCCCAAATTAAAATCTCTGACCTAAGTTTGTGATGGAAACTAAAGTAAGTACAGACAGCCACACATCCGGTTTCCAAATTGTGTTGATTTCCTAGATTTTAAATTAAATGTGTATGACTTTAAGGTGAGAGATGGAGCATGTTCAAGTTACCAAATTCAGCAGACGGCAGCACATACAGCACAGCCGCCGTCTACATCTGAGGTTTTTTACTAATATTTAATTATTTTCTTTTGATTCTTAATTTATTATAACAAACATTTCATAACAAACATACCTACCTAATCTAAGGCTATTTGAATGAATATAATTAATTTAAGTATCTATGTTTTCGATCTTTTGTTAATGAGAACGTAATTGATTTGCTACCTATATTTCTATCTTAATACTTTTTTTTGGATTTAGTTCTCATATTAAGCTAAGTATATTATCGCTATACTGTAATCATGTACAGACAGCCCCACATCAGATTAGTAAAATCACTAAAATTTTCTCAACTGATATTGAACCGAATTTGTTTGACATTAAGATGTGAGTTGATTGAAGAAGTTTGTCAATTTTGTGTAAATAATTAAGTCGCTATTCGTAGTTACCTAATAACTGTAAAAATGATGTGATGTGTAATAAATAAATAAGCATGTACAGTCAACTCCAAAAATATGTAGGTATACACTTTAGGACCTTGTCACAATACATAATATAAGACAGTAGAACGACCTCTACTTTCTTAGTGTATTGTGACAAGGTCCTAAAGTGTATACACATTTTTGGAGTTGACTGTACTCGTAATGAGGATTTTCGCGTTTGAAAAATCCGCTAGATGGCAATACGCAGGCGAGGGTTCCGTCGGCTGCATGTTTGGTTATTTTTGACGTGATATTATATGTCAAAATACACCAATCACGTAGCAGTACGATCTCACGCCTACGTCTTGCCATCTAGTGGATTTCTCATACGCGAAAACCCTCATTAAGTTAATATTTAAATGACACATAGGTAACTGTTAGATGTTATATTTTGTAAAATTTTTAAAGAACCTGAGGGCCTGAGGACAAAAAATCGGAATTAACGACTGAATTTTTATCTCCGTCCCGTTCACACGTGCTGTGCGTGTCATTTCTTTGAATGCGATGTATAATCTCGTTGGTTAGGCGACAGTTTCATTGCCCGCACGTGAATACCATGTCGTGAACAAATAAATATACATTTTATTTCTTCAACAGACAACACAGTGTCAAGCAAGTACTCAGCAAATTGTGCCTCAATCAACAATGCCCGAAAGAAGAACGTATGGACATCAACCCATAACCAATTTTGTCCCGAGGCGCAATAATAACAAGGCTGAAATTGACAGAAAAATTTTAAATCTTTTTATCAAAGACTACCAACCATTCCGAATGGTTGAGGATCGTGGGTTTCGGGAACTGATTGCGTACGCGTTTCCTCAGTACGTAATACCGACCAGGAAGTACTTTAGCAATAATATGCTGCCCGGAATTTACGAGGCCACTAGGGCAGAATTAAAAGAAAAAATAAAAGATGAAGTCAAGACCCTTTGTGTCACTGTGGATATATGGTCAACTGCCACAAATGACTCCATGTTGGCAGTAACTGGCCATTATATAAGGGAGGAAGACTTCGTTTTGCAGTCATTTTTATTAGACTGCACTCCATTAATGGAAAGCCACACGGCTAAATATCTGGCCCGTGTGATAAAACGGATTTGCGACGAGTGGGGCGTCACGGAAAAAATTATATTATCCGTTTCCGACAATGGCGCAAATATTAAGAGTGCATTGGAAAGAGAACTGGGGTGGAAACATTTTTCCTGCTACACCCACACTCTTAATTTGGCAGTAACTGATGCTCTGAAGGATAAAGATTTCGCCGATATTTTAGTTCGCGTGAAAAATATTGTGCGGACCTTTAAACAGAGCAACACCGCCTGGGAAAAGTTGAAAAAGTACCAGGAACAGGCAGGGACAACAGCCAAAAGATTAATCCAGGACGTGCCGACGAGGTGGAATTCCACATACCATATGTTGAAGAGGTTCGTGGAACTAAGGGAGCCTCTCAACAGTGCCATAGTTAATTTGAGCACAGGACTGGAGACACTAACCGAGTACGAGTGGACCATCTGCGAAGAGCTATGCCTAGTGCTCCAGCCCTGTGACGAAGTGACTCAAGAGCTACTTAAGTGGCCAAAGCTACATTACCGGGAGTTTGGTCATACCAATTACCTTGGGGCTGACTAAGGCGCTTGAAACCATCCCAAATGTCCTGATGCCAGCAGTGGATAGTCTACGTCAAGACCTTATCTCAAATATACGGAGGAGGTTCAATAACCTGGACCATAGTAAAACGTTTGGGAATTGCATGTTTCTAGACCCGCGCTTTAAGCTATACTTTACTGATTCGCGCCTGGCGGAAGAAACAAAGAAACGAATCATATCTTTGGTCACAGGCATGTATACAGCAGACCATCCGCAAGAACAAGCAACAACCACTGCTTCAGGCGACCCGCAGCAGTGCACACCATCGTCAAAATCAATATGGCAAGATTTTGACGCCAAAATGGAGGGCATCCAGCCAGAAGGCACCGCTCAATCTCGGGCCATTGTAGAGGTGCAGAGGTACTATGAAGAAAAAATTCTTCCCAGAACTGGTTGCCCGATGACTTGGTGGAGGTCTAAAAAACATATTTACCCAACGCTTTACAAACTGGCGGTAAAAAAAATGAATGCGATGGCATCTTCAGTCCCTTGCGAGAGAGTGTTTTCAGCCGCGGGGTATATAATGAATGAGAGAAGAACAAGGTTAGGTGTCAGGAAACTACAGCAGCTTTTGTTTCTGCACCAAAATCTGTAAATAATGTATAATATTTTTGTACATAACAACCTTTTGTAAATATTGTAACTAGTCATCAATGTACATACAATCAAAACTTTTAAATGCGCCAATTTCAGAGATATCACGTCCTGATTAGTCAACCATTCATATGAAAGGTTTCTAGTATAAGTCATATTTCTAGCAAATTGACAGTCCTAAGCCTGTATTAAGCATGAAGGAAAGTATTTAATTGTATGAATAGGTAGGTACTTAGTTAGAGTTCATCATCTCATATAATTCATCTAACTCGTCTTTACGCCGTCTGTACCTATAATTTCTTCAACCAATTGTCTTTCTCCTTAAATTCAAACGCATTTGATTCTTTATCAACCGAATTGACTAAATTGTAGACATAAGACGTATCTGCCTGTACCTATACATAAAATAACAGGCTGGTATTGATAACAGGTATTTGGAACTGTTATTTTTGGATAACAATAACAGTGGTAACAAGTATTTAAATTCACCTGTTACGACCCATGTCTAGTGGTTGGCGCGAGAGTGTGTGGGAGTGGGCGGGGTGCGGAAGGATACGGGAAACGGGGAAACAGGAATGGCTGCGTTCAAAAATCCCGATTCTTAAGGAGCCGATTCTGTCACCACTTTTTTACTGTATTTAAATTTTGGCGCTAACACCTACTGCCAACGTTCTACTCGTGCAGCCTATGGGCCCAGTATACGAAACGAGCCTACAATGCACTGCGTGTGCGTATAATAACCCCTTAGGATGTTGTTAGGGCTGCCGCGCCACTGCAGCGCTTCCAACATGTTTGCGCAAGTCAGGGTTGACGGGTTTCACGCTATCATGCGGAAAAGGGCTGCGTCGTTGCTGCAGCGCGTGCGCGCCAGCCAATAACATCTTAAGGACCATAGCAGCCCGCTTAGACTGCCCGTTTCAAAAATTTGGTACAGAAAGTAGTGGGCTTAATTTAACTTATTTTAACTTGTAATGTTTTTGTTGTAATTTGTATTTTTTTTCATATTTTTTATTATGTTTGTGTATGTGTGTTTCATATGGATTTATTCCGAAATAAGATTATTATTATATTATTATTATGAAATGCAAACATATCATGAATGTATTCGGAGTTTTTTTTTATGATACTCCTATAGGTAGCAGACCGAGCCGACGGACCCTCACCTGATAGCAAGCGATTCCCGCCGCCCTATGGACACGTGCAACTCACAGTCGGTGCACAGTGCGCTGCTTACCTTTTAACCCCCTTCCCCGGGTTGGGCCTCTGTGGTACCCACACTTCACGCAGCGATAATACGCGCATGCACTGCCTCCCGTTTTCTGTGAGTCCGTCATCCGGTCGAGCATACGTTTAAACCCTACTTTATTATATTTTATTTAAGTACTTAGATAATATTTAAGCAATAATAATAAAGTGCCGTATTCACAACGATCCTAAGTACCTACCTTATTATAAATTTTAAAAGCTACCACTAAGTGTAGGAGGGGCAAAACTCAAGATTGTGCGTTGATTGTGTGTAGGTACAAAGCGCAATCTTGAGTTTTGCACCTCCTTACACTAACTAAATAAAAGCTACTCGTGTTCAAAAGAGATAACAGGATAGGTACAGGTAGGTAGCAGCATCAGTTTAAAACCCAGACTAACTTAGACCATGTGTTTTGTAACACAATTAAACAAACATACTAGACAAGTTTATTTCGGAAACTTTTCTTCGGTCTCGTTTTATAAAAAGATGCCTAAGGTTTTTGGTTTTTCGGTCTCCCTAGCAGGCTGGGTATCCCCCCAGCCACCCGAAGGCGACCGACGCCGTGCAAGGCCCCGAAGGGCGCCCCAACGCCGGTCCTTTAGGGATTTTTTATTGTGGTTGTCTCCACTCGGGCCAGCCAATTAAGGCAAGCCCCCTACACACACCGCACTGCCCGCGAGACATGACCACAGCCAGCCGTGTGCGCAGTCTGCCCGACGGGGGCCAGTCATACTGGATCCCTAACCCCGAGCCGCAATCCGCGACCCGGGGCCCGCCGCGCAAAGGATGACTCTTTCGAGCCGTCCGCCATCGCT
>JABMDO010000331.1:0-33790 GCA_014851415.1 Cnaphalocrocis medinalis
AATTATACATAAACGTTCACTGCAAATTGGTTTAAACGAAATCTCGTGAGGAGTTTTTTTTAATATATCACAAACCGTATACCGGAATTTGCCTTTCATTCAATTAACCAAAATATAAAAATAATGTTACTTGCTGTGGAACCTTTCATGGGTGAGTTTGAGTCTCATTTCGCTGTTTTTTTTTAATTTAGAACATTTTTTTTAGAATTCCAATTCAATAATAGCATTCAAAAAATATATTCATAGTTAAAATTGATGTAATAAAATTGTTACTTGTGTGTGAAAAATTATGTGTTGTTTATGTAAACTAATTTATTTCTCTAAGAAGGCATAAAGCAGGTCTAAACGTTCTGGACGTAGGCTTTCATTCATTCATGATCTATTCATCAAGATTCATGCCGCCCCATAGATAATGTATTTATCTATCCAAGGCTTTCCTCAATAGGCCACGCTAGTAGCCATGTTAAAGTCAGACATAATGAATGCCAGGATATCCTACACTAGACTTGTCTAACTGCGGCCTTCAATCCAAAACGAGTTTGATACAACGATTCTCGAAAATAAGTACAAGATAGATAGATAAAGCATTAATTCGAAAAACACACATACAGAGCAGCATACACAAACATACATACAAAAACCCAAAAGGGTTTATAATAATGATGAAGCATGTGTGCAGCAGTGATGCGAAATGGTAATGGCTCAGCGAGATGTCTACTCGACGAGGAAACCACTGACATTTCAATGTCATTACTTTCTATCAACTTTCAGTTAAAATAACTAACGATACAATTTATACATTTAATTTAAAATTTTGCCAACTTAGCATTTTAGTACGCACTATCAACTTTATCGCCAATTAAAAGCATCTAACACCTCGCACTACGTACAAGAAAACATTTCATACTTCGACGCATTTCACGTTTCGATTCACCAGGTATTTAGCAACTCGAGTTCAACTCGACAGTCGCTCGCTACTTTTACACTTCTAAGCGGATTAAAAGCAAATCCTTCGTTTTGTCAAACTTACTCCATCACTTCCAGTTCCTTCCAGCCCTCATTCCACAGGGGATTATTCAATAAAACCTTTGTAAACATTATAAATTCGAGCACAAAACACAGGATGATCGAACCACTTCCAAACTTCGCGCGACATACTTCCAAAGTTAACTCGGGCGCTATTCACGTTATATCTAACAACAACACAAATTTGTTAAATTACATAATACTGCGAGAACACTTAAGAAAAGTATAAACACCTGCTTTCGTTGGCCCACCTGTGAAAATCTCTCTTGAGCATCCAGGATCTCGATGAAGAGGGACAACTTGTGGTCCATGATGTGGAATCCATTCCTCGGCTGCTGGAGCAAATGCCTGACTGCTTCCCTCACAGCAGCGGGCGTGCTGGGCGTCCCGGGCGTGCCCAGGGTCGGGTACGGGCCTATCAGACCGGATAACCCGTGGAAGGTTGCCGAATGTTTTCGGCGGGTTCTGCACGCCGCCCGGCAATGATAGCCTTCTGGATGTAGACGGCGGGACGGCGCCGTACCCATTCGTCATGATGGCGGGCCGCTGCAATTGGTAATCACTTCTCGAGGACGGTAAGTTGTAGCTGGCACGCGGTAGCGTCGACATGGTTTGGGACACCGGCCGCGGCCGACGCGGGACCGGCTGCAAGATCGGGACGGTGGGCCACTCATCTTCGACGGTTCCTATCGAGTGGGGGCGCCGGGTGAGCGTGCTGGTGTTGACTTGTCGCGGGGAGATGACGCTGTGCGGCCGGCGCGGGCGTTCGTTGTGGATAGGGTTCGGGGGAGTGTAGGGGCTGAAGGAGGCTAGGTCGTCGCGGAGCGGGTTCGGGCGGCCGGGCGCGTCGGGCGCGGGCGGCGGCGGGTCCTCCCAGCGCGGCCACGCGAGGGCCAGCGAGTCGGGCTTGCGGGGCGGCGCGGGCCGCAGCCTGCCCGCCCCCTCGGCCATGGCGGCGGCGGGCAGCGTCGGACCGGGCGAGCGGGCGCCCTCCGCCGCGGTCGTGCCGGCACTGCCGCGCGCGACGCGCCTGCAGCCCGACGCAGTGTTTTCGTCGCACGTTTTGTTTTTCGGTGCGTCCGGAAAGTTTGTTTGGGGAAGGCGCGCATTAGTTTAATGCGAGTAGAAGGGTTGTATCATCGTGTTTGAGTCGTTTCAGGTTACAGGTTTAGGTGTGTGTCGAGAAAATGCTCCTGCTTATAAGTTATATATTTTATGTTATCTTTTTTGACAGTTTCCGGTCTTATTTTGTTTCTCTTGTGATAACTGATTATGTTGTTAATATGTGTATATTAGTAGTAAACTATATATTCCCCCTTAATTTAGTAAATGGCCATTGAAGTGCAGAGCAGGGGCTTAAATTTATTTGGTACAAAAATTACAAAAACGTATTGTAATGTGTATTTATTAATACATTACGTACCTTTAATCTTATGAAACTAATAACATAATACATTAAAATAGTTTTTCATCATCTCCAGATACTTGGATTCATTTAAGTTAAGAATCTTTAATTTTGTTTTCATCTACAGGAGGATTCTTAATTTTCCTTTTGATTAAGTAAATTAATCTTTAAAAGGTCTGTTTTATACCAACTTTAAGACAAGCATAAATAGGAATCTTACAGGAAAACGCATTCAATCTTAAACTTCATCGATACTTAAACAGGTGAACTTTTGTTAAAGCGCTCGTCTATAAAATAGTTTAATTAAAAATCGGCCAAGTGCGAGTCACCAATGAATGATTCCGTAGCAGCAAGCAATAGTTATTTTTGTATTTGAGTTAATTGAATGTAAAGGATAAAAAAAATCAGCTCTAAGTATGGGGAACCCCAAAAGTTTTATTACTATTAATCTTTAGTGCATAAAATTGTAAATAAGCCCCCAAATTTCCGATCACAGTTATAACCAATGGCAAAAATTACGTCAAGGTTGGCGGATTTGGGCAAGGGAACACGAGGTGAATCCCAACACAATCAGATAATTGTGGCTGTGGCTATAATCCCATTAATCTTGCTCCCTCGTGGAGGCGAAGGTCAAACGGCAATCACTTTCCTAATAATTGAGCTTGAAGGTGGTAAGGAAGATTGTTCAACATCTCTTTCTATCAAATACTTTATATAAACGGGGCTAAATGACTCACAACGTGTCGTACAAGTGTCCGCTTGTGACCACGGCTGTTGTAACGCGTAGGAAACGTCAAGCAGTAAGTACAATCAATGTAGTACTAACGTTGCAATGCGTTAATTCCCGTTTTCATCATCATGTGTGCGTTTTTCGAGGAATTTTCTCCTACGAACCTCAGTCTTGTGGAATAGTTTAGCTGCGGCAGTATTTCCTGACGGCTATGACTTAGGGACCTTCAAGAAACGAGCGTACTTCCCTTTTTAAATAGGCGTCACGCATCAGCGACCTCTGCTGATCTCGCAGATGTTCATGGGCAGCGGTGATTACTTACCAGCAGGTGACCCGCTTGCTCGTTTGCCGCCTCTAGTAAAAAAAAATCATCTGCAACCAACACTCGTCCATTGCTGGACATAGGTGTCCCTTAATGCACGCCACTGCTCCAGATTTTCGACCACTCTCATCCAGCCCACACCAGTCAGCCTTCGAATTTCATCATCCCATTTTGTCGCAGGGCGTCCAACACTACGCTTACCGACACACATACGATTCCCGTTTTAATTCATTATAATTGTCAGTAGCGTCCAAATTTGTCGCTTCGGTGCCCGGGTTCAGTTGAAATATACAGTGTCAAAAGTAAATTGAGACAACATCGCATACATTGTCCTGGTCCCAAACTAAGGTTTTCCCAATGGACACCAGAAACAACGAAGGAACCACAAACACTTAAAACGAACACAAATATCTGTTTTATTTACAAACATTTCGACGTACCCTACCAAAATAAGGTAATGTGCTATTATGGACTTTATGCCGTTATGTCAAAATCGCCATCAACAGTCTACAATATTATACACCTAAGCATTTTTTCAGATTTTTATAACTTCGTGAAAATGTGAGTGAATTTACAGTTTTCCTTAACCGCTGAGCTAATAGTAGAAATAAGCACATAGATTGAAAAATCCAGAAAGTGCGTCTAATATACGACCTCTCGTAGTTTACTTTGTAAAATTAAGTATTTTTACTTATTTATTACCTAACATTAGGTACATACATTTTTTCATTGTGATTAGGCCTCAAATGCCCTCAACTCATTCAGCGAAACACAGCTTAAACGCTGCGTGTACGGTTTTCTATGATACCGTGTATCAGTTCAGCTGGCCCATTTATGCCGAAGCGTGGCACTCCAACCAACGAAGTTTGATCATCTGTACCCACATATTTCAGACGGCGCTCGAGTTACACACTCAAGATATTAACATTCCGAAGGAGTTTGTATTGTTGGGGACAGTTTCAGTTTTATAAAACTTTTTAAGTCTGTTAAAAGATTTTTGTAAAGAAATTTTCTTTATAAGCTCCAAGTTTGGTCGAACTTTTCTAAATTGTCCCGGGTCTGGGTGGTGGAAGATACCCCTGGCTATTGTCTTTAAGAAGAAAACTTAATAAATAGACTTATGAAAATTATCAACTAAATAAATGTAATATTGAAAATTTATAAAACCGCCGACATAATGTATGCATTCTTTAACTCAAACCCTTGCATTTGATACCCATATTACGGGAATCAAGTGAAAATTAAATGAAATGAAATTCATCATTTGTGGTGGCGGCCATCTTTGGTTGGGTGCCATCTAATCTAGCTAAGAACACTAATAGTCCGCATATTATAACTTTCAAACAAAAAAAATCCAAATCGGTTCATCTGTTCGGGAGTTATGATGTCACAGAGACACAAACACACACAGAAAATAGACAAACAGACAGACACGTCGAACTTAAAACGTCCAGTCGTTTTCGCGTCGGGGTTCAAAAATAAATTTGGCCGGAACGAATAATTAAGCAAATTTTGGGTTTAATTTCTGAACCTCACGAGTTCGTGCAATTAGGCATCGATAAATTATCAGCAGGTACGTATTTGCTTGCAATTTAACGCATTATTTTTGAATAGATTGCAATTCAACGGAATGGAACGTGATTTTCCAGGCACGAAACGTCGAATATTAAAACTGACCAATCAGGGACAACCTTCACAATAAGCAATTCAATAGTTGACAGTTTCACAGCGATACGTAATGATCAAGCAAAATAATGAGTTAAATTTTGAACGGCAGCGTTCAATTTCCAATTTATCGATAGATTAATACCCGCGAGATTCATTATAATAACTGTGAGATACACATTGTATAGTGTTTGCTGTCACAGCTTACTAAAAACGTAATCCGAAATTCCATGAATTCCATCCGAAAAAAGCAATATCAAACATACAGTCACGTTCAGTCTAAATATTCCTAACCGCACCAATGACAATTAATATGGACTTCAATCTAACAGTATGCCTTCTTGCGCATTTTTCACGCGCAGTAGTCCCATTGTTTCATCTCGCAATGAACAGAGACGATTTTACGCTAACCTTCAAAACTGAAGTAACAAGAAAAACATCGCTCAGACTGAAAACTCAGTCTTCCAAACTCTATTTAATACTGCAATTTCGTAATACCTAGATAGTTTTATATAGACTCGTATATACTTCTTATTCCATAAAACCAAACGTCGCAACCATATAGAATTGCTCATAAAACGGTTGTAATTTTTAGAGAGTGCAACGAGTGAGTGTGTGGCCGTAAAGCGTGATTTAGGGGCCGATCCGCGCGGAGCGAGCAGAGCGAGCGCGCGGTGATATTTCAGAATCGGACCCCGAACGACCAAATGAGATTTATTTATGTAATTTTAACGTTCTCTTTGGGTATTACGCAAGATGCTGTTAGGTATTGTGGAATATAAAATTCAGTCTAACAAAAAAGCCATTAAATTTCATTCGGAATTGATATCAGATTCGATGGTCCACCATCGATCACCATTTTATCATCATGTAAGAAGTGTGAGTTATAAATATAAATAAATCCTTCAACCAATATTCGGCTACAGCGGCCAAATTTAACGATCAGCTACATCCGCACGATATATTATAGGTAGTGCTCAAGTGTGTGCGCAAACATAGGTGCATTCTCTATTCCTTTACCCTCATGAATTCGATGGATGGGTGGGACACCAGTGTGATTACGAATGAAAAGGGATCGGGCGATGGACCAAGGGCTTAACGTGCTTTCCGAGGCACGGGAGTACTAGACCGCCAATTTTCAGACTTCGGGCTAACACTGAAAATTACGAACAGAAACGCTCAGGTACAGTTATTTGCCCGACCCGGGGATCGAACCCGAGACCCCAAGAGAATCGTTTTTAAGAGCGACCTATCCACTGCGCCCCTGATACAGTCAAAGATGACTAATACATCTTATTTGACCACCAGCTCTAACAACGTTTAAATCGATCTAGAACATTCCATCAACGTAACAAGATGGACGTACTCAAAATTCAACATTCAATTTCTAACCTCAAGATTGGAGTCAAAACAAACAAACGAAGTTATTACAAGCCTGCATAACAAATAAAGTTGTTTTTCTGAGTGTGGGTGCATCGTCCTTTGTCGGTGCATCCGAGTGCCGGCAGCTGCAGATAATGCTCTCAAGGGCTGCTTGATTGCTTCAAGTATTTTAGTTAATTTTAGATTCTAATAATACAAAAACGGTTTTAGTAATGAATCATTGGATGGTTCACTACAAAGAGAATCAAAGATATCCATAACGAATTAAAAATCTTGTGCTTTGTAGAGTGAGTGAGGTTACCGCAAGTCCAATTTGTGGGTATTGGGGGTAAACGAGTTCTGGAGTGGAGACCGCGTCTTGGTAAACGTAGTGTAGGACGACCTCAGGCCAGATGGAGTGACGATCTGCGCAAGAGGGCTGGCTGGAGCTGGATGCGAGTAGCCGAAGATCGATCAAAGTAGCGAGCATTCGGAGAGGTCTATGTCCAGCAGTGGACTGCAACAGGCTGATGATGATGATGATGATGATGGGGGTAAAAGATTAGCAGTGCACTTGTGACTTTACTGGTGTTGCAGGTGTCTATGGGCGGTAGCAATTGCTAATCAGGAGATCCATCTGCTCGTCTTCCACCTAGGACATAAAAATGTACCTTATTTTCTAGTTTCCAATATTTCGGCGGTATCACAAGTGCCATTGTCATGATACCTCAATCTCGGTAATATCGGAAAGTCAAAATTAAGGTACATGGTAGCAATTCCGTTAATTTATAATAACCAAATATTTTATTCACAGCAATTAAATTATAAACCTTATTCCCTTTTTAATGTATAATTGAAATGTAAATCTGGGTAATAATTCTAGGTAGTCTAACTATTCGGTTTATTATCAACTACAGCAATTATTAAATATTATATTTACAGCAATTTTATAAACCTAATGCCCGTTTTAAAACCGTAATTACAGTAACTCAAGGTAGCCCACAATATCAAATCCTCAGTTTAATTTAAATTTATGAAATTGAATCCTCACCAAGTAAATCACTAATTAATCAGCCCACAAAACCGTTATCAGGTCGCTTGAAGTTAAGTCGACTAGCCACTAAATAATAGGTTTAGGTGATCGGTTCATAAGGATGTCGGAGTATCGATAGTAACACTAGTGGTATCGAGAAGTTGGAAAGACGAGGCAAAACTTCTAAGCTTGCTGCGGCTCACTACAAACAAAGGAAGAGTGACAAGCATATTCTAGGTAAAAGCGTAACATTCTAGACCTCATCTACGGTTTCCGTCATTCCGTCTCAGTTTAGAGTGTAATTCTCGATAGTAACTTACCAAGTTGATCCTTCTGGTCAGGGTCACCCTAGTGTACGGTCGAAATAGAAGGGTAAGGGAACATACTATCTGTCTTGTGTTCGCGCGCACTCTTGTGCATTAAAACAGGGTGTATATGTGAACATTTACATCCCTTTAATCACCTCTTCTACCGTCGATCATGGTGAATGAAAATGCATCGATTTTTTTTCAACTTCCCATACGAAATGAACAGGGTCTGTGACCGACTTAATACGAAAAGTTGGAATTTTTATACCTATGTAAATTTCCAATAGTCATAGAACAAATGTTGCTCAAAATTATTGGTGAAGACGTGGTTAAAGGTATGTAAATGTATTATGTCCTGCGTCGATAGCTGAGCATTGAGATTGGCCGCCATAGCCGATGGGTTTGGAGGTTTTTATTATATCGACATGAATCAATAGGCAACTCTATAGTCCGTGCCAATTAAGTGCGCGTGAGCGCCGGAGAACGCCCGTACACTAGATTTGAACGCCCTTTGATTCAACACATTCGCTATTATAGCTTTAGGGATGGGACATAGCCACGAACATTATCCCTTGAAACAGATAGATTAGACAGACTAGGCTCCAAAGCGACCGCTTTGGATGCAATAGAGAATTACATGCTAAGATGAGAGAGAAATTGTCGAACAAATGTTTTGAGTAGGTACAATCGGCTACAAAATGATGTAAACTGACATATTAGCTACCTATTTCACTTTAACTTTCCTTATACAGACGGAAAAGTATTGTAAAAAGGTACTAAATTATGAACATCTTTTAGAAACCGACTGTCATCATCATCATTTGAACCAATAGTCGTCCACAGCTGGATATAGATAGTCCTCCCCCAATGTTTTCTACACAGATCGGTCCTGTCCCATCCGCATTTAAAGAATTCCCGCAACCTTCACCAAATCGTCGGTCCAGTATGTGGAAGCCCAGCCACTAACGAAACAAACTGTACACTCAAGTAAATCATCTTAATGTTTAAATATTTCCTTCCTATACGTGTATCCTAGCAATAACAACCGCATTACAAAACGCCAGCCCAATAACTGCAGTATCAATCATACGCGAACCGTATCCGATATCCGCGCCCCACCACTCTCCCATACAATCAATCTAACTCAAGACCCGTCCAAAGACATCTAATTACATTTCTCCTCACAAAAGCGAGAGATGCCCAAAGGCACAGGGGATTCTAAGCATTCCGTTTCGGGATGTTATGGTACACTTATACAATCGATTATTTGTTAATCGATTTTATTGCATGTTGTCAGTATCGAATGCCATTGGTAAAGTTGGGAAGTAAGATTCGATTAGATTAGACTCTTTACTGAATGTCATTGGTAGAAACAAATTTCCTCAGATTTTATGACAGACGCCTTAAACATTTTTTGGCAGATTTTTAACAAGTATGTTGTAATGTAATGTAAAGTAGGACTCCTGTTTCCGCACTTAGACTCTTATTTGGTCCAGTGTGCGTGTGGTGTCCTTAACAAGTATGTTTTGTTGTTAGATAGATAGAAGACTACAATCTATACCTAGCCAAGGATAAGACTTATATTATAGGTAAACCTAAAAACGAAACACTTGCGTAATGAAATCGACAACCAGCGCCATCTATTGGTAGAGTTTGGAATAAATGTCAAAAGTAAGTCCTGAAACGGAGCGAAAGCAGACATTTTTTTAAGTAATAGGTAGCAGACGAGCAGACGGAATAACTGGTAAGCAATTGTCGCCACCCATAGACATCTGCAACACCAGTAGAGTAACAAGTGCGCTGCCCCGCAATTGGGCCTCCGCTACCCTCACTCTCTTTAAGAAATACAGCACAGGCGCTGCTACACGCCGATCTTATTTGAGAACTGGCAAGAAATGGTGCAGGATCGACCAAAGAGGCGTTCTTTGTTTCCGAGGCTAAGATTCAAGTTCGGGTAAGTAATCGATTAATCAATACCAGAATCGAACATCGATAGGTTCGTCACATCCCTACCTACTTCGGACTCCCCTTTTCCTAGGGTTATTATTTAATTATGACGCCTTTGATATGTCTTTTTGTTCCGCCAATCAGACTGGGCCCGACATTAAGGGCCATTCTTTTAAACTTGTCAAGACATTTGCATTTCTTTCTTTGTGGTAATTGAATTTTTTATGAAGGGTTTGCGAAGAGCTAAGGCTGAAGTTGAGGAATAGAGAACGTTTTTTGTTTCGTTGAGTTGACATTAAAGGAGTGGAAAGCTTTCGCATAAATAAATATCATACTAAATCCTTAAACCTATTAGTAGCCTTTAGATATTTAGTTAGGGTTACCCGTGGGAGAGTCCACGCTTCGGCAATAGCAATGGGTCGGCTCGTCCGGAGTGATAACACGGCCTCATAGAAGACCGGCGTGTAGCAGCGCTTGCGCTTTGTTTTGTCGAGTAAGTGAGGGTAGCGGTGGCCCAATTGAGGGGAAGGGGGTTAAAGGTTGGTGGAGCACTTATTTATTTAATTAATGACTATGTCAAAAACTCTTTTATGAAGAGCTAATTAGTCAATGTTTTTGTAAAAAGATGAAAGAACGTAAATTGTATGTACTGTAATATACATGAACTTACTACAATTAAAGACTGAATGGTAGCCCAAAAATCGACGGCGGCCATGAGGTAGACCGAGGAGGCGATGGCGGGATGAGCTAGACTCGTATAGCCCCTGGACCATAGTCGCCCAAAATCGTGAAAAGTGGAGAAAGGGTAGGGAGGCCTTTGCCCAGCAGTGGGACACGACGGGCTTTTAATAATAATACTAGAATTAAAGCCGGGAAAGTCATAGTACAAGCGGAATTATCACTTTTATTATTTTTCTTTGCACAGAAGAATTGTTCGTGTGAATGAAGATCGTTTTAAAATTTCCAACTTCATTTCAAACTAAACCTTGTTCCACTTAAAAAGTTAAAAAACTACATACGTGGAAAATGAGGTGCTGAATTTCTGTTTTATATTAGAAAAGGTACCGTTTCATCTCTTAGCCCAATCTATTTTCCGTTGCAATAAAAACATGGATGTTTTTCTTTCCCCATCCCCCATCTCATCTCATCAAAGGTTACTCAATTAATGTAGCACACAGTTAGCACAAATACACAAGCGAGTTTAGACCTTATGTGTTGGAGTGTGAAGGTCAGTGATGGATGGATTTGTGCGTGACTGTACGCTAGTGATGTAGCTCGCGGGCATTCGCAATTGTGTCCGGCGATGTTTGGGACGGCAAGCGGTCACGCGGAACTGTTAGTGCTGGGGAAAAGTTATCGATAGTTTTTTGTTAAAATAATCAGACCACAAATAAGAATGTTATTTCGTATAGTGTAAATTACAGAAAGGTTCGAGATATGGAGGCAAATTCTGGGACCACAAGCACTGGATGGAAACTGGGAGCTTGAAGATCCCGTGGGCGAGCCTAATATCATCTGGCGAAACTAACACTCGAGAGAATGGGAGAAGATCATGCGGAAATAAGAACTAAATGGTTAAAGGCCAACCAAGGTACCGCTGGAGAGATAGAGTTGAGGAAGATTTGCGCGGACACCAGTCTAATGACTGGTACAAGGTCGCACAGAGCCGACCTAGATCGAGGCTCTTCTTATCGTAGGCTAAGGCCTACCTAGTTAGTCATTAAATAGTATACAATACGAGACTATTTTCTTAATATTATCGAACGTGTCTCACAAAACGTATTCAGCGTGATATGATGTATCAAGGCAATGGCAACTGGAAAAAAAATGTAATCAAGGAAAGCCCATTTTAATTTGGGCTATTTCGTTACGCATTCTCTTTTCATACGACTTGTGTAAACAATATCATAAGAGAATCGTAAAACATGGTTGTAAAGAGTAAACACTTTTTTACCGTCTGGTGCGTCGTCAAAGCAAAAGCCTCGATCCTTTTTGTTAATAACAAGTTGAATTAAAGTAATAAGCTTGTCATTGTGACAACAAAAGCCTAATTTAATTGGTAACAATATTGTGGGATCTTTTTTTGACAAAAATTCACACTAAAAGAATAAAATTTTGTAGTTTTTAGGTTTAATATTATTTTGCTATGAGTGCCGCCAATTAATAATAATAACGATGTAATTCGATAGAAAGAAAGTGGAAAATAGTCAGTTTATATAAAAAAAAATTAAAAAAAAGGATATTTTTATAATTTCCGATGTTTTGACAATTTTATAAGCGCAATGGTCATGAAGCAGTTGAAGTTAAAAGTTACACGCAAAATGTGTACTGTTGCGATCCCGTTACAAACTATTCTAATGCTTACAAACTTGTTAAAAACGCAACTATAATGTGGTCTCTAAACTTTAGATCTTTATTATTATTACAGATCCAAAACTATCGATACATTTGTCCCGCTGTCGTCCAGTACTATTACCCTACAATACTATTGCTCACGAGTCCGATCTAACAAATTGATTCATACGTATATCTATACGTCTCAAATGCCTAATATTGTACCAGGGAATAATTCGTCTGTGCCCTGTACCCTGTGCCCTGCCCTTTGATCTGGCTAGCTTTGTTTATGGTGGGATTAAAAAGGTTTTCTTTGAGGGAGCGTCTTTAGAAACGGCCGATGGAATGTGGCCGATATTCTTTATTTACATATTTTTCTTTAGAAAAAGGGGCTGGCTCTAGCTTTTTTAGGGAAATTCACAGGGATCATGCGTTTTAATGGAAAGCTGGCTTTTGAGATGAGGAATGGGGATGGAGAGGGATTTTCAGCTGCTTCATCGCATCACGTTTCAGTGTGTAGAACGTGGTTGCATCCAGAACCGCCGATTTGAAATCTGGGCATCGTAATAAATAGGTACCATAGAGTGACTACTTATAATATATGATCTGTAATCTTTTAAAGGTTCCGTGTCCAAATGGCAAAAACTGGAACCCTAAAGATAATTTGTCATGATTGTCTGTTTGTCCGTTTAAAGGATCGGACAAACACACATCATTTTTATGTATTTCGTGACTCGCATTAAAATTTTCGTATGAAAATGGGGCTTCCCCATATTTATAACTAAAACCTATACGTTTGTGATACATAATATGAGTAGATCTTTAAAAATGATATCGAAGTTACTATTGTCATTTTACTGATGTCATTTGTCTTCTGAAACTTTTTGCACGAAAAAAAATTACTTTTCATGCAAAGTAAAAAGTCATAAATCAGAAATATCTGATTTACGACCAATAGGTCAGAATGATAATGGAACACGTGATGAAAGTGATTTAAATATTCACAAGTATATACCCTGTATATTACCCTAATCCCTAAACTTCATCCTAAACTAGAAAGCATTCTATTTAAAACAGTTAATTGCACAAACCTAATTAGCCATTCAACAACACAGCAACATCAAAAAGTCGTTAGTACACCTATAGGGCTCCTTTTGTCCGGGCGTCGCCATGGCAACCTACGTTACTGCCTAGGTATCCTGTAAGGCCTGGCTGACACGGCGCTGCTAGTACTAAATTAACTTGAATATAAACTTAATCATGGCGGACAACTCCTCAGGTACAAAGATGAGTTCGAGCGGCATATGATATGGTTGACTGGTAGAGAATGCTGTAAGGCATTAAGTCCGCCAATTGTACTTTTTATTTTGTGCAATAAAGAATAAATAAATAAATATGAGAAATGGCGATATAGACCTATCATGCTGGGAGGATCGACCTGAGTAGAGAACTTAAGTGAAAACTAAAGTCCGAGACTTTGAGGACAGCGCTTTTTGAGCTTGACTCTAAGCGTGATGAGTTACAAGACCTGTGGCTATAAATTATAAATACGTAGTTGGTAGTGTTCACTTGCCCACAGTGTACGAGAAACTTCGCGGAAAAGATTGGGTACGTAAGCCATATGCGAGCACACCGACGACAACTGGCCAGGAGTTGAAGCAGTCGCCATGGTCGACAACAGCTGGACTACATCATCATCATCATTTGCCCAATGATCTGTGATGTTTCCACTTTGGAAGTGTCTCTAGCGCAAACTATTTACTTTCGAAAAAAATATACATAAATAAGAAACCTCAATATAATTTTTGAAGACCTGTCCATAGACAGTGACTTCCAGACAACCTTTAGGTAGAAGAAAGAAAAAATAATAACATGCAGAACATTCCCAACTTGAGAACTAGACATGTCAGAACCATTAAAGGCAGCATAAGGGACGACTACCCAACGGAGATCCAATGGGAACACAGATCGTGGGACCGCTTCGGGACGCTTCACGAATGGGCCAGCTCGACCACAATGATACCACGGCACAGAAGACCAGCGTGAAGCAGCGCCTTTTTTTTTTATATACTAGAGGCGGCAAACGAGCAAGCGGGTCACCTGCTGGTAAGTAATCACCGCCGCCCATGAACATCTGTGAGATCAGAGAGGTCGCTGATGCGTTGCCGGCCTTTTAAGAAGGAGTACGCTCGTTTCTTGAAGGTCCCTAAGTCACTGCCTGCGCTATTTTGCTGAGTCAGTGACAGTAGCAGAGAAAAAAACGGAGGTTAAAAAGTTAGCTGTGGCAGTCGTGTGTATTAGGGCCTTATACAGGGTGCACATTATCGCGCGTTCATTACCGTTTCACTTAGCGCTGAAACACGACGCCGCGAACACTGGCCGGATGCTCTTTTGAATTTCACAGATACACATCTACCTTACTTTACTACCTACCGGGGGGGAAGGGAGGAATTTAACATTATACTTTGTGTATTGGGGGGTTTTGTACAGCCACACATCAGGTTCTTGCATTGGGAGAAATCCGCTAAATAGCGAGCTTTAGGACTGAGTTCCATCTACACGGTGATAGGTTATTTTTGATGTGAGATGTCATTAGTTTCTAAACCACCAATGACATTGAAGTTGGACCTCAGTCTAAGTACACCATCTAACGTATTTTTCGTATGCGATTGTCCATTTGATTGCGAAATCTGGAAGATGGCGGTCTTATACCCTGTGCCTTAAAGTTGTTGGTTCTGCGCCTGATCCCTCGTCTGGTGTACAAAATGAGAGTAAGGGAATAGAGAGTGCACTTCTGTCTGCCCACACACTTGTGCACAGTAAAAAAATCCTCCATCTAACTGATATTCGGCTACGGCCAATCTTAACGATCAGCCACGTACGCAGGATAATATTATAGTGAACAATTGTGTGCGCAAACACAGGTTGCACTCCCTATTCCTTGCCCTCTTAATTCGATGGGACACCCGTGTGACACGACGAATCTCTGTGCACTAATAAATGTCCTGCGTCGATGGTAAATTGTTAAGATTGGGTTCATACCATAGCCGAAATATCGCTCAGGAGGACATTATGTAATAATAAGAAACTTTCTGCCTCGAACTACAAAACTATGGAATGAACTGTCACCAGCGGTATTTCCGTAACCGATACGACCTACAAACCTTCAAAAAGCGAGCGTATTCCTTCTTAAAAGGTCGGCAGCGCATTTGCGACTCCTCTGGTGTTGCGGGTGTCCATGGGCGGCGGTAATCACTTACCATCAGGTGATCCGTCTGTTCGTCTGCCCCCTATCTCATAAAAAATAAAAATTTTACTCTCAGCTATCGTTTCGCCAAAACTAACAAGTAAAAACCTCAATTACTTCGAGTTTCCAGCATGACACCTCAATTCCAGGGCTCGAAAACATTTTCCACGTTGGCAAGTTTATTAAAAAGAAATCCCCCAAAGTGGCGCGAGCTAATTGATCGTCGGGTGATTCGTAATGAATTTTTCACGGGCATCCATCAAGTTTGAGGAAAAATTAAAATGGGGACGTGGGGTCAGGTACGGAGTTAGGGCAAATGTCGAATGAAAAAAGTTTAGATTTATTTGCTAGTTTTGTAGAGGGAGAGAGTCAACAGTTACGAGTAGGTACATACTTTTACTCCCTAGCTAGTTGAAACTACACTATTAATTAGTCCGAATTTCATTCCTTTTTTTTTTGCTTAATAAATTTAGGCAATTAAAGCTCCATTATTTTAGTAAGAAAGTGTTCAAAAATGGTTTAAGCTACTTAGTAAGAGTCAGGTCAATAGGTATATGAGATGATATCAAAATTATTTTTATTTGTAGATAGGTACATTTAAAAAATCTAAAATTCTAACGAATCATCTATTTTCTTTTTGACAGTTGTTTCGAAATTTTTTAATTTTTGAGGACGTAATTTGTCACTGCTTATAAAATAATAAAATTTGTATGATGTAATAATGTTGAGACAGAAGTTATTGTAAGATACAAAATTCTCTTAGGTCTTGAGTTTAGCGATCTAGAGTAAGCGGATCCATCTATAATTTGCTAAGTGACGTCATACTCAATGTCGCCCTGAATCCATCCCTGTGCCCGATGATCTACCTCTCGCGATAACAGCGAGCTAATACCGCCGGCGTTTTCTGCCAGTCCACCCGAGCGGAAAACTTACAATTTATTGCCGTCGCTTGGGAAAAATTACACGTCGGGGTCAACGAGGGGTTGAGATTGGACCCGCTCTTTAAATGTTGCACGGATTCTGGGTAGATTTAGGGTAGTTATTCAGTTTTGGTCCTCTTTGTACCTTATTTGGTCAAAGGTAGAGAATTTCTGATTGTTAACAAAAAACACATGATAAAAAAATAAAAACTGGCTAAAGCTGCTTTTCCACCAGATCTTTGCGAGGTAGCTAAACGACGTGCGAGGAAAAAATCAACCAATAGAATCACTTCTAGAGAGAGATGAAGTGATTCTATTGGTGGATTTTTTCCTCGCATGTCGCTTTAGCTACCTCGTACAGCTCTGGTGGAAAAGCAGCCTAACTGAAGTGGAAATGAGCAGGTCAATTTTGCCAAATGGACTCTGAAAGATGGACAACGGCAACAATTTCTACCCAATGGCAACCCGCTGGACGACGGTGGGGTAGGCCCAAAAAACGATGGGCAAATGCGATGACTTCAACAGCTTTATAAAACAAAAATCTAATGGTGACTAAACACTAATTAAGAAATAATCAGATAGCCAGTGTTAGGTTTCGCCGAGTGAGTGAGAGTAGGCACAATTGGGGGAAAGGGATAACACGCGCGGGATTTAGTTCATAAAAGTTCAAAAAAATATCCCGTTGGTCTCATACCCGATTCTACCTCGGTTGTGTTTATGTTGTCTGATCGAAATCAAGCAAAATGAAAAAGAAAAAAATACGACGAGCAACATCACAATCACACACTACAATACACTACTTCTAACCAGAAATATGAAAAAGAAAACACAATTACGTGTTTACACAAAAGAAATAGGTGACAAAACGCCTGTTTTTCCTAAAAAATAACAACAAGAAAAAGTTTTGGAAAAGTTAATAATACAAAATCACAGGTGCGCGCAACCCCTGGCCCGGTATTAATATTTGACATAACTGTCGACGCGCAGGGGCCACAAGGCAGGGGAATTGTGGGATAAACCAAGTTATGGGAGCTTCATATTTAGGGGGCGATCAAGAATGCAGAATTTCTAAATTGACACACTCCTCCTTCAGCAATTTTTATATGTATATTTTTAATGTTATAGGTGGCACATGAGTATACGGATCACCTGATGGTAAGGGATTGCCGCCGCCCATAGACACCCGCAACGCCAGTGGATTCACAAGTGCGCTGCCAAACTTTCAACCCCCTTTATTGTGATGTTTCATCAAACTGCAAACCTTCAAAAAAAGACCGTACTTCTTTTTAAAAGGTCGCTGGCACACTTGTGACACTAGTGGGTATCCATAGGCAATCGCTTACTATCAGGTGATCCGTCTACTCGTCTGCTCCCTACATCCTATGAGGTAAAGTCTAATGGGGAGAGGTGAAACAGATATGGGACGGAAATAGAGATATGTAGGGAGTCAAGCAAGCGCCATACGAGAAAGAGACCCGTGCAAGAACCGATGGCGTCTACCACGAATGCCAAGAAGGCGGGAAGGACCATGGGAAGGTCCCCCTAAATCAGTGGTCTTAACCGGTGGTCCGCGGACCACTGGTGGTCCCTGGAGGCATTCCAAGTGGTCCGCGGAGACATCGTAATAAACAAGTGACGTGACGTGATGAGTCGAGTCAACACAACGCACACGGCGCCGCGACGCATGTCCGAAGTGTGTGGTCCCTTACACGACAGAATTTTGGTAAAATGGTCCCTCATGACTTAAAGGTTAAGAACCACTGCCCTAAATCATAACAAAAACAACCAAGTAAGTAGTTTTTGCGTGAAAAAGCAACAAACAAACTTACATAAACGTCCACGGTTATAATATTATTAGTAGGATTTTATGGGCACTCTAGTCTCCACCCACTAAAGCAATATGCGCATTATACATGAGTGCTTCCGATGCCCAAACCGCGCTTAGGAACATCCTCTTTTATGTTTATTTTTCGTTACGAAAACAAGAAACACCCTGTAACATCGTAAACGGCGGTTGTAATTTTTAAAGGACTTCGATACAGGGTGGGTTTTAATTTCAAACCTTTTTGGGAGGTGAAATATGTTACGAATATAAAATATGTGTACAGTCAGTGTGGAATTTTTAGTTATTTCACATTAAATTGTTGTGGAAAATTCCGATAGCTTAAATTGAAATTCTTATTAACTTAAACTACGTAGGTACTTACCAGATAAATTCTTGACATGATTGCCGGAATAATTTACTTTAGTGATGCACATACCTGTAAAGAAAATAAAAAATATATTTTTTGCAAAATAACGTGTGGATTTTATCGGGAGATCGTGAAGACTCATGTGTCATGGGCATTATCATACATCAGCACTATCATTTGTGTAATAAAATAGGTATAATCTCAGTACCAGCCTAGTAGGTATTATCATCATTTTGGGTCGCTACGCCTTTTTAGTTACTTTTTGTACTACTTTAGACAACTCTGTTGGGATTACTTTTCCGAACAGATTCAGAATGGAATTGGATAGATTCGAAAAATCGAGAGATGCCTGATCGGATTTGAATAAACAGTCAGAATTTGGTTGGCACTTGTTCATCATCTACCGTCGGCCATTTTTGTCCAGATAACATATTTTTATGGTTATCTGGACAAAATCTACCTCTAACTCCTCCTCTAACTCTATCCTAGCCACGATGTACGTAGCCACACATCAAAGTATACAAAACTGTCAAATTTCTTCAATCAACTCTCATCTTACTGTCAAACACATTAGGTTGAACATTAATTTAGGATCTTTGACAGGTTGTGGTAACCTTAAGTGTGGCCGCCTGTACTTCCTTTATTACTAGACACTATGGAAATAATTCCATTGTTTAAATTCAGACCTCGAGGTATGAAATGCCGGGTTCCTCGTACTTTTAATATTCGTCAGTCGTGAAGAATTTCCTTCTGAATTCGTACAAATTAGATGAGAGCAATATTTTTCTCTTGATGAATTCTCAACATTAGGATCCAGTTTTGTTATTTAGATTAGTGTTGCCGAAAATTGATCTTAGCATCGCAATTTTCACTTTCCTAAATATTATGATGGGTAAAGTAAAAATTGCCAAGAAACATAAGCAGGTTGAACTGGCCGTAGTTTGACTGCTTTATACAAAAACGGATTTTCATCCTACGATCCTTACTATCGCAAAGCAAGTTAGCATACCGATTTTAGGATACGTGAGTATATAAGTATCAGCCTTTTAATGCTGTGCCACTGCAGGGCAAGGCCTCCTTCATAGAAATCAAGTCATCACTACTATGATGGGATTAGACTTACTAACCACGTTTACCTAATGCGGATTGGTGATCAACAAAACCAACTATTAATTATATACTGTTCGAAAGTTCTAACATACACTTCGTACTTTTCCATCGATACCGGGAACCAAACGTCTGGGCCCGAGATTCATGGTACCAGGTACTTATACCACTAGACTAATGGGGCGTTTTGAGATATAAGTGTCACCGTAAAATAATCCGAACTGTAAATTAATTAATTTCCTAGGAAGTTTATCAACTTTCAGGTAAATAACAAACTGCAGTTATAATGAATTATTAAAACGAAGTTACATTTAATTTTCGAAGAAACAAAAATAGTTTCGTTTATTTGTTTCCGGAAGTTGATCTTACGTTTCGGACTATAAGATAGAAATAATTATTTCATCTCTCATACGTCTTCAAATATTTCGCAATTATAATATAGTAAGATATTAGGCAAAGTAAATGGAACTAATGTAGTTATCAGGCCAAGCTCAAGAGCACAAATACATCTCAATACTGTTATACTCGAATCCCCTTGAGAATCAAACTTAGGACTTCTTGTTCTGAGACCGATGGTCAAAACCACTGGACCACAGATAAGGTGGTCAAACTTTAGCCTTAAACAAGGGAACATATAACAACTAGTGGTGCAACCTCACTTGGCATATTGTCTTGCAAAAGCGTTCGCAATTCGCGTTAATTTATTAACATTAGTAGGATACTAAATACTAATGTTATTAACGCGTAAGTTTGTAAAAATGTATGTATGTTTCTTGCAGCCTTACTCAAAGAAAATACATATCTATCTATCTATAGCATTAACATCATAATACCCAAAAGCCTTTTACAAAACAATTGATTTTCCATTGTGTCTGCTGTCTGCTTAAGACGTTAATAAAGATAAAGCAAATAATACAGAAAACGGCAGAGCTTATAATGCGCGATGTAATTAACGTCCAGCGCCATCTATTAGCACGCTTTAAAACAAATGCCCCGAAACAAAGTGGGTTCTTAATCAACGGATACCCGAAATGGTGGATACACTCGTCAACGCACGCTGCGAAAAACGAATTCAGTTTCAATTTAGCAAACCGAAAACTGTAAACAAATTCTTCATGTTCCCCATTTAGCGAGCCTACACTTTATTGAATATTGATTCGCGTACTAGTGCGTGACACAGAAAATGTCGATAGTTTGCCTATCGACTAAGACCTCGGAAATATAGAGCTACATAAGCGAAAGCTGACTGGCTGATCTATCAACGCAGAGCCAAAACTATTAAGGTTAGAAACTTGAAATTTTACACAGGGGTTCTTTCTATAGAATATGGGATATATTTTGTGAATTCCCCCTCTTAGAGGGGCGAAATGGGTGTTGGAAATTTGTATGAAAGCTTTCTGATTTTCATTGAGATTCTAATAAAATTTTGCAAGCAGGTTCTTTATTGAAAGTCATAAAACACGTGTAAAATATAAGCATTAAGTCATTTTGTTTGACCAAGACCCACTTCGGATCGCTGAGCCAGCGTAGTAAGTAAGTAAGTCATTTTGTGGCGGAGGCCATCAAAGATAGCTAAGAACACTCCCAAATATTGAACAAAAAATCACATCGGTGATACGCTCTGGAGTTACGATGTCACAGACAGATTAACAGACTGATAGACAAGTAATACTTGAAACACCACGTGTCCTTGGCTCGGGCGTTAAAAACAATAAGGTAATATGACAGCGCGCTAGTGACTCTAGCGTTGCAGGTATCTATGGGCGACGGCAATCGCTTACCATCATATAAAAAAATAAATCCCATTCATATTTTAATAATTATTGCTATACCAAAACAATCGATAGTTCCGACAGTGGACAACCTAGTGGCAGCACTAGTTCCCCGAACCGAACTCGGGCCAATTTAAAACTCCGCCATCGCCACCTAGCGCCACCTAGCGCCACTTACACCATTCAGCGACATTAAAACTTGTTTCATTACTTCCACTTCAGAATCAGATATAGAAATATGGAAACTGTTCTAGTTTTAGTTTGGTACGGAATAGTTTTTACAAAATTTAATTAGGTGAACTAAGAGTTAAATAGACGTTGAACTGGTTTGCATTGGGAGCGAGTTTTTAATAAATATCCTTTGATCATTAAGCTCTACATAAAGAAAGTGTCGCCGCTAACAAAAGCTCTATTTCGTAATTTTAAATTACTATGTATCGAAAATAATAAATAAGTATAGAGATGACATTTTTGGATATCCAAACATCTACTTATAGCCTTTTCAGCCGCACAACCAGTTGTCAAACAAAAACTAACGTTCTTGCTACTCAACCAGTTGCCAAACTTGTACTAAAACTAAGTATGAAGTTTTTGTTTTTTATTCTATGTGATAGGTGGCAAACGAGCAGACACAGAGCAGTTTAGTCAATATAAAAATAACAAGAACGTACGCTGATTTTCACTACAATTAACTTACCTAAAAACCAAAATTGAAAATTAACATGCAAAAACGCAAACTTAACCCTCAAAAGACCATCTCAAGTGTAAACGGCCATACTGTTATTACAACCCCCCCCCCCCCCTCCCCCCCTCTACCAGCAACTCGCTAACTTCTGTAAGCAAACAAGGAACTTGTGCAGCTCCGAACACGTCGTGACGTTAGCAAAATAGTCGCGAAGACGTGAAGTATGCGAGTGGGATTTTAAGACTTGAGAAATGGTATGCATTCTGTTACAATGGAATAGGAAAGAGCAAGATAACCCCAATGTAAGTACTGATTACTTCCTGGAGCATCTCAAGACATATGTATTATGAAATATTTACTATTTATAAAGACGCAAAATACTAGCGCGATGTTATGGACGCCCAGCGCCATCTATTGGTTCATCATTGAACTAATTGTCCCAAAGCGAAGTGAGGGCGGGCCACTAGTAAGAAATAAAAGTATTTTGTATTTGTATTTTGCATTTGTAAAATAAAATAAAAAATCTTTTTATCTACGCTCATGTTATAATCTTCAAATAAAATTGAGGACTCAAAGATTTTGATAAGCTTTATGCGGGATTTATTTGTGAATATTTATCTAAATACGGACGTGGTTAAAGGGATCTCCCTTTAACCACGTCTTCTACCAAACCATTCGAAAAATTTGTTCTATGATTTTTGAAAATGCGAAGATTGTTTCGACTCCCCAAACAAAATGACCAAATACGTATAGTTAGATTTTTTATGAGAATTCCCAAAAGTCATAGACCATGTTGTCAGAATAATTTTAATACAGGACGTAGTTAATATAGGATCAGTTATTCGCCCTTTTATATAAAACAGCCTAGTTTATACTACTAAAGACATCTGTAAGTAAGCCAGAAATGTGTAAACTCTGGGCCAAAAAAATATGTTTTACAACCCTGAAAACAATGTTGTGATCCTAGGATAAAATCATAGATGGCGCTGAAACTCATAGCACGAAAAGGTCAGCCACGGTTAACCTTCATGAAAAAAAATTGTTTGAATATAAGCATCGTAGCGCCACCAACCCAATTCATTTGAAACTTTGTTGACTAGAATAAGCGCCATCTGTGTAAGGGTAGGTACGTTAAAATTACAGACTACTCACTCATATCAAAAACATAGACTGTACTGTCCCACTGCCAGCCCTCTGAACTATAAAGGCTGGTACTTTACTTTTTACTATTATTGTTGTTCAATTGTTTTTTTTTTGTTTCTGCCAAAATTGTATTATACCTACTTAACTTCTGCATGTTCTGTGTTGTCATGGATATCTTTAATAATGAATGTTCTCTTATAGGCTTATCATTCAATCATACCTTGAGCAGATGAGGGTCTCTCTCGGCCGCGTCTAGCAGCGACTCCGCCTCACTCAGCCACGCCACGAAGTTCTCCAGCGACCGGTCGAAGTTCTGCAGCGAAGACACCGCCGAGTGCAGGGCCTTCCCGCGAGCCACAATGCTGGAAGGAAATAAGGGGTTAGTGTACCGCAAAAAATAAGATAACATTTATTGACCACTGCAAAAAAAAACAAATAACAGCAATTACAATTACAACATACGTTAAAATAAGTTTTGTGGCTAACAAGGCACAATCTCAGCACTTGATGCAGCAGCTAGAAGCTGCTAAAATAATAAATAAAAACCTACTTTACTGTTTGCCAAGAGCCTTTGAGCTTAGTAATTAAATGCCAAAACTATGTACTGGTGACTGAAATATTCAAAATATCTTAAATATTATCTACTTTGGTAATAAAATAAATATTTACATTTCAATAGTTTATAAAAATATTTCAGCATCTCGCATAGCTTGATTTTGTTTTATCAGCGCCATCTAGCAGAGGGTGGCGTAATTATGCTGTATGTAAGCATGGGAAACCCACCCCTACTATAATTTTCACGAAATTAAACCGAATAAGATGGCGTCGTATTCTAGGTATTAAACGATAGATGGCGTTAGTATTCTAAGAAAAATGGTTCCTCTAAGAGCAGTTTAAACCTTTTTTCGATTCAGATAGTGTTTTTTTTTGTTTTTTTTTTGTATGCTTTTTTTTTCTTTTTTAGTTTTAATGTTGATTAATATGTTTCTTGTTGTCCAGCCTGTTTCTATATTTGTCCTATGTGTGTCGTGTGTGCGTAACAAATAAATGTTTTTTTGTCTTTATCTTTAATAAGTAGCTCATACCTATTGTTAAGCTCATTGTATCTATGGTTGATGGCCTCCGTGGCGCGCTTGATGCGCGTGGTATCATCGTTGCGGTACACCGCGATCAGGCGCTGCGTCAGCTGCCCGAAGAGCTCGATCTGGTGCTTGTACTGGTGCACCTCGGCAGTGGAACGACTGGAAATAAGGCAGACCATTAGACAAATTCATAGACAAATGAATGAAAACATACATAATATTTACATTTTATTTATTTGTTGTTTATGCTGTGCTGGCTCTATAACGCAAGATTCACTCTCAATCTCCTCAGATTAGATTGAAAAAATAAAACATAATTTCGTCAGTCTTAAATAAAAACCATTCGCGGTTCAAACTACACCCGACGAAGAACCTCGTACTTTCCAACCACGAAATATCTCAGACATTTTGTTTCACATCCCCTCAACAGATGGCACCACTCAAATCTACACTCCAACACAACCACACTGTGTGTACACCGCACTCAACCATTTTAGTACCTGTAACCGCTAGCAGATGTCGCTACCAGATTCCACATTCTTGACAACTGTCACAGGCACTCCCAGCTGTTTAATTTCGACAGTAAAAAATAATATTATTTGCGTGCCTGCTGGCAGGCTGTATACCATACTACAAGATACCTTTTTATAACACCATGTGTCAGTGTGTATTTTAGCAAATAAATAAATGTTTTATGTTTTTTAGTACTAAACTAAAATTGCCAATAGGTGTCGCTTTCTGTAAAATAAATTTGACCAAACCCGCTATAATCTACTAACGATAGGCTAAATTATTTTTAATATAACGAGGATGGCACACAGATTTTCGACACACCTGATGGTAGGCGACTGCCACTGTTTACGTTACACCCTTAAATTTTAGTAGTTCTAGTGGCAGAAAGGAAGGTGTTCCGGAAAATCCTAGGGCCGACCAAATGCGACGACGGGACCTGAAGACTAAGAAAAAACGCCGAAATCGAAAAGCTTGTGGCGGAACCAAATATAATGGGCGAGACAAAGTCAGCAAGGCTGCGCTGGCTCGGTCACTTAGAGAGAATGGAGTCAGATCGTGCGGCCAAGCGAGCTTACCTGGGTCGATCTACCGGGAAGCGCCCAGTGGGGCGCCCCAGATACCGCTGGATGGACCAGGTCAAGAAGGATCTTGGTCACCTTCAAAGACCGGAGTGGCAAGAGGTGGCTGAGAATAGAGCGGAGTGGCGAATTCTCGTGTCGGAGGCCAAGATCCACTTCGGGTTGCTGAGCCAGCGTAGTAAGTAAGTAAGTAAGTAATCCCGAAGACCTCATAATAGGTAAGGTAAACCTACCAGGCTATAATGCATGGAACAGCAGCTCGACTGCTCCAAGGAATAGAGTCCGATTTGCAAATGTTTAATATAGGAGATAGGACTTTCTGCTCCAAAGAATAAAGTCCGATTTGCAATATGTTTAATATAGCAGATCGGACTTTATTCTTCGGAGGAAGCGAGCTGTCACGTCACCAAAAGTAAATGAAATTTTTTTTTTTGCCATCATTCAACCTATGTTATTCTGAATGCTAGGTAGAAGATGTAAATATTCACAGGTACCCACTGTCTATACGAGTCCTATGTTTATGCTTTATACAGTATTTGTGTGTATGTTCCCGTAATGAAATTGAATAGAATTAATAACGCGGTTCGCCATAACTTCACCCGTTTCAGGCATTAATCCATGGGCTGGTTTAATTTAGGTCGTTAGCGGCATTGATGGGAGAGTCGTACATCTGGGCGACTGTACTTAAGGAAGTGCTAAGCCGAAGTACTTAGGTAAGTTTAATGTGGATGTGTTTGGAACAAGATGAGTATTAAACATTTCAAGATCAGTAATAAGCGGCATTACTAAGCGGTGACTAAAGATAGTCATGTTTAGAAATGTTTGTTGCAATTTTTATAAAAGTGACAGCATCACTTTAAACATAAACTTTTTTATGTTAGACGAGCAGACGGAACAGCTGATGGTAAGCGACTGTCATGGCCCATAGACAGGCGAATCAACAATAAAGTCAAAAATGCGCTGCCTACATTTAACCCCCTTTCCCCTCGATGGGCCTCCACCCCCCAAGAGGGTACTCTACCCTCACTAATATGTCAAAATACAGCACATTTTCAATTAATTCGTGGAAGTACTCCTGTCGAGTCATTGCATTCATGCCGAAGCGTGGCTTTTACACCGACAAAATAAAAGTGACACGCATAATACAATCTATCTTCTTTTATAGTATTTTATTTATAAAAAGGTAACTTCTATAAACAACGACAAAGTTTATGGCTAAAACGAAAATACAACACACCAGCGCGTTGTAATCGACATTCAGCGCTATCTATTCGTTCAGTTTGGACTACTGCCCCGAAGCGAAGTAACACTATTTTTTTTAGCATCCGCCAACATTCTAATAAAAGAGCAAACAAGACTTAACATCTTATTTTATTCGGAAACTGCATTTGAAGAGACATCTTCAAAGCCCCACATTAGAGGGCATACGTTCGTAAACGTCAACCCCTCTTTGGGTCGTAAAGAGACATTCCACTATCACCCCCATTTAGGAACACCTGTGTACGTTGACGAGATCGTGCGAGACATAATAGGGATGTGAATAGATGAAAATGAAATTTAATATCGATGTTACGAAACATCGATAAATATTTTTTTAGTTACACTGATGTTAAAATGTAAAGATATATTTTGTTCTCAAATGTTTTAAGGACCGGGCCATGATCTCGGGGTCCCGGGTTCGATTCCCGGGTCGAGCAAAAGTATGTTTCGAATTTTTCGAACATAGCTCGGGGTTTGTGATCACCAATCCGCATTAGGCAAACGTGGTGATTAAGCTTAATCCCATCATAGTAGAGATGACTTGATTTCTATGATGAAGGCCATTGCACTGCAGTGTGACAGTTTCATAGGCTGATACTTTAAACTTTTTATTCCCTTATTGAGCCTCCGGATAGATATTTTAGAAAAACCGACACATTATCGCAATAACCAACTTTTACTCTCCTTTTAGGAGCAGCTGCGCCCCCTCCTGAGATCTCACGCGAAAGATAGGGGTGTACCTTTGACGACTGGTAATGTCGATACATTTGAGTTTGAAAAGATAATCTTAGCGCATAAGTAACTTTGACATCCATACTATTTCCCTTATTCAATGGCATATGCCTTCGCCTCTCTGCAGGTGAAGAGATGTTTACGATGAAAGAGATCTCTCCTCTTTAGGCTGTGATTCCGGTGCCCAGGGTAAGCTTTGACCGTGATCCATACAGTATTTATAATTGTAAGTGACTGCCGTCTGTTCTTCGCATCACTTTTTAAAAGGAAACCAGCTAAAACATGGTTACACGTTTTAGAATCTAATAACATGACTGCCCGAAATTCCATTATTAATAAAAAAAAACCCATGTGCAAATAAATCTATGTACCAATTGTAAAACTGACAATTAATTGAATTATTCATCATTTAGAAAACCATGTCCATGTTAGTTCATCTTGAGTGATAAAGATATTAAAGTTAAGGTAAAAAGAGATCGATTTTCCGATCACTATCGATGAAATGTTTTATGATTTCCAACTTTTCGATATTACTATTTTCACATTAACATCCCTAGTGCCAGCCTGGCGGGGGTTCTATAATGCGTCGAGATGGTAACATTAAAGTGCGCTTATGTGAAATTTCCTGATTTTACGGCAAAAAAGTCAGCTTTTTTCCTGGTGTTACCATACGCAAATTGTTTGCGAAAAGCTCGCTAAAGCTGGTATAAAAATAACAAACTGTGTACGTGACGGAATGTCTTATTAGAAGATCACAGGCTTTACACCCGTTGAGTTATCCAAGTCTGTCAAATTACTTCAATCGATGTCAAACAATTTTGTCACACATTTGTTGAACCGAAAGCACAAAATAAGTGGACACAGAATATCAGCCTATTGATTTGATAGAAACAGTACCAAAGACTTTATATTTATAATAGTGACCCGCCCAAGTTATAGACATGGATACAGAAAGAATCACCTTTTCCAGTTTTTCCATTTTGTTTCCATTTCACAATCCAAACGGCAAAAGAAAAAGATAGCATAGCAATAGTAACTACACGCCTGTCCAAACATAGTGAACATAACGCGGCGGGACGTCTGCTCAGCCCGCGGCGTAATACGTCCCGACGTTTCTGTCCGCTCTCATTTCTCTCTGGTGCTGTTTTCAAGCTTTTATCCTACGTGTATTTCTAGTAGACTCAGATAAAAGGACGTGATTATGAATAACTATTTATTTTGAGACGCACAGCCGCACAAAAAAGGAAAAAAAAACGTTTGGCCCTACGCGGCCATATTTGACGGACAGAATGGCCCTACGGGGCGCTTAACCATATTTTTGTACTTATGCGATATTTTCAGTGCATGAATTTTCTGAAAAAGCGTATCGCTTTGTGTTTGCTGATTGATTTTATTCATTTTCATCCTTATTACAAAGAGTATAGGCCTCTTCTTTATCACGCCATAAAATCGCGGGCCGAATGTTAAAAAAACCTTCCTACGGTCTCCTGCCAGTCTAATCGATTATTTCTATGCTACCATTTTTATAGTTTTAATGGTGGTCTATCCACAGGGCGTCGTCCCAATTTTGGCTGCCATTTGGTAGTTTCATAGTTCATCTATCATCTTTACGCCTTGCCAGGTGTCCTGAAAGGATTACAATGATGCGTAATTATGTAGAGAATCGACTTACTTTTTGCTCTCGCAGCTGCATCTCCAGCACATCAGCCGTGTGCCCCGGCGGCGCCATGCCAGCCAGCCGGGCTTCCATGCGCGCGAGCCAGGCGTCCGCGTCGCGCCGCCTCGCTTCGTATCGCTGCGAGTCGCCGAGCATCGCGTCGAGCTGCGCCTTGCGCTGGAGCACGCGCGCGTTCGCTTCATCCCAGTGCTCTCGGAGCGCGGTCACTGGCGGACAAAAAAGGAAATTTTATATTTCTATTATTGGACAAAAAATTAGGTTGTTTTATTTTTAGTTTTTTATAATAAAAGGATGTTTATATGTACCTAAAACTGTTCAAATGTTACGTAGGCGTCAATACGAGTATGTGAGGGGGGAGGAAAGAATTAAGGATCTAAGCTCATTATATTTTGTTTTCTACTACTTATACAGATATGGAGGAAGAGAAGAGGGTTTACATATTAATAAAATTCTGCTTACAGTTACACTAGGCTAAGTAAAATAAACATTTTGACGCTATGTGTGTGAATGTTCTGTGATCAAGTGTACTTTTTGATGTCTTTTAGTTCGATCTCACTTACTTAACCAGTCAATTTAGCCCAAAAATCAAAAAAAGAAAATAATTTTGTACAAATGTTAACAACATGCAAGTCATTATGTAAAATTTTATTGTTTTATTGGAATTAAATTTATTTTCCCTGATTATATCATGTCAGTTTGTTTCTGTTAAGATTGTTAAGTAAATTATATTTAAAACAAAAAAAAAAACAATAGAAATATCTCAAATTCCGTAAACCTACATAATTCAAACCAGCCACAAATGGAATGATCGTAGTAATCTGAAATTCGTAGAAATTAGAAACCCGACCGATCGAGTCAGAGTTGGATGTAGGAAAAATAAACATTTCTCACTCGCCCCGGGCAAAACAAGTCATGTATATTAATATGACAATCGGTATATTCGAACAAAAGATATACAAAATGCCGCGAAATCGTGGAGGACACGAAAAACATACATGTATTTCTTGTGTATTATATTTTGATGAAGATTGTTGTTTCATACTGAGATTTATTTCGCCAAGAGGTATTCCAGAAAATTGCAATTATGTATTCGATTGGATTGTAGATTAAGTATCCTGTACAAAATATTCTGTATTTTATTGTGTGTTTGGATAGGTAAAGTTCAAATTACAATAACGTAGAAGTTAAGTTTACATCGACAATGTTACATTGTTATTAGATACAAATTTAAGGGAAATCGTCTTGGTATGGCTCATGGCCATACTAGGAGAGACGAAAAGAAGAAATGAGGAACATGTTTTTATAACAAGTTTATTTAATACTAATAATAGGCTTAGCCTGAAAATCAATACTTCTAGCTACGGCTGCAAAAACTGAGGATGTTCCTTGTTGGCTGCAAATGTAATATTGGGTATGCTGTAATTGTTTTGTTATTTCTTTTTGTTTTTGTGACCAATAAACGTTACCTATCTATCCATCTAACTTTAATATATCTGACCAAAGATAATCAATAGCCCATTAATTAATGTCATCTCCTTAGAATCATCTAAGGCTTCCTCATCCAATTCCTACCAGCAGTCCTCTTAACTGCGGTACTTTGTTTAACCACGGTCTCTACTCAACAAATGTAGTTTCTATTCTACACAAGACTCAAGCATTCTTGTTATTACAGCCCTCATTCATATGTAAATCCACGTTGAAGTATAGTTAAGTAGTAGACTTAAAGTTCGTAAGCTAACCCAATCCAGCAGTTTGTTTAGGCCGTATTTGTGCATGTTGGAGAATGCCCGCAGTTGTATGAGGGTTGTTGCAATAACGATAGTTTTGGTATCGACAACCTAGAAAGATTGTCGATAACTTAA
This sequence comes from Cnaphalocrocis medinalis, assembly GCA_014851415.1. Classification (NCBI taxonomy): domain Eukaryota; kingdom Metazoa; phylum Arthropoda; class Insecta; order Lepidoptera; family Crambidae; genus Cnaphalocrocis; species Cnaphalocrocis medinalis. The sequence continues at coordinate 30,904 of JABMDO010000331.1, forward strand.
AGTTTATCGATACTAAAAAGAAAAGTATCAGTCTATCTATTAACTGTACCAATGCAAGGCTATTGAAACTAAATCGTCGTTATAATGACGGGATGAGGCTTAATCACTACGCTTGCTTAATTCGGATTAGTGATCATAAATCGAAAGATTAAATAGAGATAGATACTCTTTATTGTACAAAAAAAGAACTTAATGTTAATATGGTAATTAACAAATCCAAAAAAATACAAAAAGGTTAATCCTCTTACAGAAAAAGTGAAATACTTGCGCGATGCAATCGACACCCAGCGCCATCTATCTTACCCAGTACCAATGTACTGGTTTAAGTTAAGTCCCAAAACAAAGTGAGGGCGGGTCATAAGTTATCGATAAAACAATCGTTATGAGAACAACTCTCATATGTTTAATGGGCAAGTTGGCAAGAAACTGGTAACAGTTCTCACACGATGTTGACTTTGGAACTTGTTACGTATTAGCAGTCCACTGGACCGAAGTCCTTGGCCTGTCCGTAGACACAATGAAAAGTGGTTTGTTCACTGTTTTCCTGTTAGCTTGGTGAAAAACTCAGCTACAACGCTATTTGTTCACGAGAGGAAAGATGTTCAAAATAAGCGAAAACACCATAAGACAAGGTTGCCTGCAATATACCTCTAATGTACAAAATACGATACCATAAGATTACAGATAATCTAGACCCTGAGAAAGAACAAAGGCTAATTTTTATTGCAAAAAAGGGGTTGTAAGGGGTTGAAAGGGGGGTAAAAAGTTACTTTTCCACGCGGACGAAGTCGCGGGCGGCCGCTAGTATCATATAATATATCGATACCATAAAGTTTATATTCAAATGAGCTCTTAAAACATGATTGCTCGAAAATGCGCAAGACATTATGTCAAAACTCCGAATGGTAATGAACTCTATCAGTCAACTGCCCACTCTCTGTCAGCTCGTAAAAGACTGCATTAAGCCCTTTAGGCAGACGGTATAAATACAATTAATTGGTTTTTGACATTATCTCCAACACATAAGGTTCAAAATATAGTGTCTAACATATTGACAGAGCCCCATAAAGGATTAAAACAAAACTGATCAAAAGCAAAGCGATCACACACTGCAATCGTATATTTGCACAGCTATAATTTCAATCAATAATTATTTCAATATCTCATTAAGCATAAACGCAAACGGTGGCCATTCTCTCATAACGAAACGTATCATGCGAATAAACACACGGTAATTTAGTTTTCACTGTCCAAATATTATGACACGCGGCACACAGTGGAAATATTGTACGAAAAATCAAGTTGCATAGGGGAGGCGGACTCCGTGATCATATTCTTTAGATATTTACAAATAGGTATTTGATGATAAATATGACTGAAACAAAGTTACATTTTGTGTCAGTCATATTATTATTTTATTACACTAAATATAATTAAAAAGAAAGTTTACAGTAAATAGTTTAAGTATCAATTTTACACATATTATATTAATTTTCACAGTTGATCCGTCTGCTTGTCTGCCATTTTCGTCATTACTAAATAATGCCCGACTATGTAAAAAATAACGATTTAAGAACTGTAAGGTTATGGTACCAATTTCTCAAATTAAGGGTGAAGGGAAATCTTGTAGAAAAACGTGTATTAACTAGCACAGCGTCATTGATACTTAATTCCTAGAGAGGCAGTGGACAAACGCTAATAGGCCTGTTTCCAATTTTTTTTTCTGATTAGTAATCAAGAAGCTCTCCAGAGTAGAAACATCGGCAAAAGATTACTCTGTTAGCATGAATATTCTCCGAGATATCACCATTCAAAGATCACATAAATAAACCTTGTCAAAACGCTCCATTCAACGGCCCTGCCACGCTGTGACGTCACAGCGGCCACTGCGCAGCGGACCTCCACGTCGCCGGACCCCGGGCCCACTTGCCTCCAACGCCCGGCCACACACGGACCTTTCTCGGGACGCCACCGAACCGCGCGAGTGAACCGCTGAATAAACCAGCCCTTTGTCATACAGTCCGCTTTTTATTTCTATAAACATCGATAGGACCCTAACATTGGTCCTTCGCGGTTAGTTAATTCGCGGGATAGGCATTACCGGCAAACAACATCAAGCCAGCGCGTGTCGGACTTTGGACCCCGGACTTCAACCAACGTGGCGGCGCTTCTTCGACCAAACGTGGATGGTTGGGTATTTGTGAGTTCGTTCCGATTTATTTCCTACTATAATCTCCCCCTTTTACCCTTCTTAAAAGTTCAAAATAGCTTAAATTTAGTAAGTGCATTAACTTCATTTTCTCATTTGTAAGGTTGCGTAAATAGCTTCGCTAAGCTCTCTTCTTATCTTTCTTAAATCAATCTTTCCATCTTTCGTTGCTCATTAAACTATAAACGCATACTACGCAAAGCAAATCATATCAATAGCTTCATATAACTACGGCCCAGAGACGGTCGCGGGCGCATCGCCCAGTGTTCTTTTGTTCTCGCTCGGCCCGAGTTACGTAATCGTTGCCTACAACCATTCTTTCTAAAATTTTTGTCTGTCTGTTTGTCTGTTTGTTGTTTATCTGTTTGTCTGTTTGTCTGTTTGTTCGCGCAATCTCGGAAACTACTGAACCAATTCGAATGAAACTTTTTTTATGTATAGCTGTAATATCAGGCAACTTATAGGATATATTCTATTTGAAGACCAGCTCCTTGATATAGAACCACAACAGCCCAGCTAAACTATAAGAGGTAGGTCAATGGCACTTTAACAAAGTTGTTCAGATTGAGAGCATTTTATGATGCCATGAAAAAAAATCAAAGATCATAGAACATCTGGTTTGGAACTCTAAGAGCCCAGCTCCACTATAACAATATGGAATAAAATGGAATAGAAAAT
>JABMDO010000332.1:0-33682 GCA_014851415.1 Cnaphalocrocis medinalis
CTGTCTGTTTGTCTGTTTGTTGTTTATCTGTTTGTCTGTTTGTCTGTTTGTTCGCGCAATCTCGGAAACTACTGAACCAATTCGAATGAAACTTTTTTTATTGTATAGCTGTAATATCAGGGCAACTTATAGGATATATTATATTTTGAAGACCAGGCTCCTTGATATAGAACCACAACAGCCCAGCTAAACTATAAGAGGTAGGTCAATGGCACTTTAACAAAAGTTGTTCAGATTGATGAGCATTTTATGATGCCATGAAAAAAATCAAAGATCATAGAACATCTGGTTTGGAACTCTAAGAGCCCAGCTCCACTATAACAAATATGGAATAAAATGGAATAGAAAATTGTCAAATGTGATGAGCATTTTTGGATGAGATCCTATAAGGAAGGATATTCCGAACTTAAACCCCTAATGGAGCGAAAAGGGGGTTCCAAGTTTGTTCATGGGACTACGTGATTCCCAATATATTTTTATATCTATTTAAATAATCATATTAATCATCTTTAAGTCAAGAGTCATAAAGTTCACGCAAACGAAGTTGCGGGCGGCCACTAGTTAAATAAATAAAATAAAAAAACTTTATTGAAAAATCGTCAGACCGCAGGTGGTTCTGTTAGAGAGTATTATAGTCTTTAGTTACCACCCTAATCGTTATGTCTCTGAGAAATAAAAATATATTTTATTTCATAACTTTAATGTTGATTTTTTTGTATTATTTTGATTTTTTTTTCTTTTCATGTGATAGGTAGCAGACGAGCAGGCGGATCACCTCCCATGAATACATACAACAAGTGCGCTGCTAACCTTTTATCCCCTTCCCCCCGGTGGGCCACGCTGGTTTTCTGTGAGGCAGTGGTATCACTCCGGTCAAGCCGGCTCATTCATGCCGAAGCATGGCTCTCCCACAATTCTGGTACCAAATCATCATTTGTTCTTTCTTTCTTTCCTTCAAATACCATTATAGGGTCGTGTCTAGACTGTTACGTCTGTAGTAGTTTCTCTGACCAATTCTGTGAACGTCTTTGGATTCGGGTGTGTGTCATCCATCTCATCAGTCACGACCAATCTTACAACTTGAGCCGGGTATTTAGATCAACCGTCATAGCGCCGCGCCTATACTGCCACAATATCTAATGTGTTTGCAATAAAGTCTTAATTTATTAGATTTTATTTTTAATATGTTTGCTTCTAACTAATTCTGAGAATGTTAACGACGCCCTAATGCCATTTCAACAAGGTATACGAAACATATTTTTTACTTCAAAAACATACCTGCATGCTTTTTCAAAGGAAAACATACGAGTAAATACCCCAGCAAAAGCTTCGAAGGAAAATTGTGGCCAATCGGATTGCATGCTGGAAAATGTGCAGTCCTATATTATTATTTTTTATAATTTAGCTCTACACTCCTTTATAAGGGGAACTTCGCCAATGTCAAATAAAATAAATTGATTTAATGTTGGGTTGTATGGGTTGTACAGTACAATCAGGGCCGCCGCAAGCGGGCGGTACGGAAGGGGGGCGCAAATTGAGCAACTTTTTTTTTTTATATTAGCTTACCTTAGCCTCCACCAGAGCCTGATAAGCAGGAAGTTTAAAATAACATAATTTATAGTAGCTATCACTAACAAAATCCCATCACCTAATTAAAAATGAGAAAAAAATATATATGCGCCGTAAAAATATTATGTAGGTATGATCAGCAAAATAAGTAAGATAAGATAAGATAATAGATAACTGGTTGGTTAGCAAATGTTTATTGCTGCTTAATTATTAATTTGCTGACCAATCGTATAATAAGAATAAGAATAAAAATAATAAGATTATATTATTGTCTCTTTAAACCATATATAAAACTAAAGAAATTATTGGGTAGATTAGGTTAGTTTTTGCTGACCTGTTAAATAGCACCTATTATTAATAGAGAATAAAAATAACCAACAAAACGTTAAAACATTGTGAAGAAACCCTAAGTTCCAGCTGATTTATTTGTGGCATGTCAAGGGATAGGGCGTCTAGACATTGAACGAGCATCGACTAGGTCGTAAATTAGACATGGATCAGTCCTGATCCTTGCCGACTGACCGACCTAACAGGCAACTGTTTATCAGCCCCTCGATAGACTAGGGATGTACAGGGTGTATCTGTAAACATTTACATCCCTTCTATATCTTCTATCTCATCATCATTTCTCTGACCTGTTCCCAGGTTATCTGGGGTCGGTGCAGTATGTTTTCTTCTTCGAATTCGACGAATGACAGGGACGAATCGTCCCTGTCATTCGTCATCGTATCATCCACCCCTTTTTCAGTCATGTCATTCTTCACACAGTCCATCAATCTCTTTTTCGGCCGTCCTCTGTTCCTCCACCCACTTATATTCATACCCATCACTCTTTTGGTAACATGTTCCTCCTCTCTTCTCATTCCATACTATTTATAAAGAGATACACTTTAGAGACACGGGCAAATCTTATACACAAACCGAAAAGACAAAACACTAGCGCGATGCAATTAACGCCCAGCGCCACCTATTGATAGACAGTGGAACTACTATCCTGAAATGAAGTAAAGGCGGGCCACTAGTTATAAAATAACTAAATTCTCCAACTGATATTAGGCTATGGCGGCCAATCTTAACAATCAGCCACGTACGCAGTATATATTACAGAGCTCAAGTGTTTGCGCAAACATAAGTGCACTCTCTATTTTCTTACTCTCTTAATTCGATGTCACACCAGTGTGACACGTCCGAAGAGAGATCGATGCGGGATCAACATCTTAAGGGGCTATACGAATGAAAATAATGTTAATTATTGCTAAAACGGCCACTTTTAGCAATATTTGACATTATTGTTACTTGTCGCGTGTTTTATATATTGTATTGCATCTTGAAAAATTCAAGTTACTTTTATCTAAGTCTGTAATGTTTTATGTTCTTAAAAAATATCATATTTTCGCCACAATCAGTGTAAATAGGTTGGCGGCGCTAGTTCATTCGTATAGCCCCTTAAGTTTTCCGAGGCACAAGTCCGAAAACTTCCAGACTTCAGGCTGACACTGAGATGAGTCAGTCAGTTCGTGTGAAAAAAGCCGATTTGACGGTTCACCTTCACAGAAGTGAATGGATAGTATTACCACATAAAGTAGTATATTAATTTAATTGGCCACAAACTCAATGAAATTACTATAATTTATTATTTCGAACCCTTCAGTGTAACTTTCGGCTTCAGTAGCGCTACCATGAGTTGGCATCGAAAAGTAACGTAACGTTACTACAGTCGATAGCGAGTAAACGGGCGTCGAATAGATTTCGATTGAACACGTAAACCTGGCTAGCGTTAGCTCGATAGCGAGTGCGTTATTGTTTACGCAGAAAGCTATCGAAAACTATCGCTATGTCTCTTTCATTGTGATGTATTTGAAAGAGACAGAGCAATAGTTTACGTTATGTCAGTTTTCAATGTCAACTCGTAGCGCTACGTAAACGCTACTCGCTAGCGAATACGTTTCAATTTTACAACTCGATACTACAGATTTTAGTTTCTCAAGTGACCGCTAGAGGCGCTGTACACTTTTTCATACATTTTTTTTACGCAGACGCTAGCGAGTCCTGTCACTGTAAACTCATGGTAGCGCTACAGTAGGGAGTTATAGTTAAAGTCACGCTCTTTTATGGGGTATAAATCACTAAATTATGATTTAGTGCGGATTCAGACTTGCGTTTTATAAGCGCACTAGCTTTTGCCCGCGGCTTTGCTCGCGCTCCACTTGCCTAAATAGGGGGTAGGGGCAAAATAGCCTATGTTACTCTCCATCCCCTCAACTATCTCCACTTAAAAAATCACGTCAATTCGTCGCTCCATTTTGCCGTGAAACAGACATACATACAGACAGACATACAGACATACAGACAGACAGACATACAGACATACAGACATACAGACAGACAGACATACAGACAGACAGACAGACAGACATACAGACATTTAAGCTCGTATTGCTAACAGATAAACGTTACTATGGAAACGTCATGGCAATTAGGTATTTCTCGGTTCACGCGAACACGCCAAAATACGATCGTTACGTCACAAAATGTTACGTGTCATATTTTTTGAAGCGCATTTTTAACGCAGGTGTAAGATTGTATGTTGAAACGACCGTTCACGCGCGGAAAAATACAGTAATAGGAAACTACTTTTATGCCAATTATACAAGTACTAAGGATACATTTTGTGTTTTAGGTCGTATGTACAGAGCGCTAGAATTATTTCTTTTTATGTTATAGGTAGCAGACGAGCAGGCGGATCACCTGATGGTAAGCAATTGCCGCCGCTCATGGACACTTGCAACACCAGTGGAGTTACAAGTGCGCTGTCAACCTTTTATCCCCTTCCCCCCCGGCTTGGCCTCCGGTACCCTCACTCACTCAGCACAAGGGCTGCTTCACTTTTTTCTGTGAGGCAGACCACTGCCTCGGAGTGTTACCAATACCACGGAGTGATACCAATCACTCCGGTCGAGCCGGCCCATCCATGCCGAAGCGTGGCTCTCCCATAGTTAATGGAATGGTGTTAATTCAAAGATTAAGAACATAATAAGTGTGCCTTCTAAATGGGAGAGATCGTAAGTTCCAATTATTAGGATTACTCGTGCGAATTACTCGACATTTTCTGCCACGCACCTCCTCATTGTGGAATCAACTTCCCGCAGCGGTATTTCCTAATATTTAAGAACTATCTAAGAAACGAGCCTATACCTTCCTGAAGTCCGGGAACGCATCCCCACTCCTTTTAGTGTAGCTGATGTCCATGGACAACAGTGATCAATTACCATCAGTTGATAAGTCACTCAACACACCTTGATAATTGGTTATTGGAAATAGCACCATTAATTCTGATTGCTTAAAAACCACTAGAATTAATATTCAATTTGAACTGCGTCAGTCGACGGGAGTCAATTACCCTCCCCAGAAATTCCAGTTAAGAGTCCCTTAAGACAGCTTCAAACTTAGACACAAGGGCTTAAGGGTGTTGGCTTGATCCACTACCGCCGACATTACATATTTGTTTGACATGAACTTAAAAATAATCTCCTCGTAGTCCACCGATGGGTCTTTTTTTTATTTATTTTTTTTTAAGCTCATATATTGACCTAACTCCGTACTAAGTCGCTTAAGGTCGTCCGTTTCTCCATGTTTCTCATACAACTTGATTAACAGGAAGACTTACATGCAGAAACTTGATTAATGTCAAAATGTAGTCTAAAAAATTATAATTTGTGTCTAGGTACGCAAAACGTGTAATCTTTCAAATTTAATAGATAAACAAAGTATAAATTCGATTTTAAAAAACGTAGCAATTTGCTAAATCGCTTGAATGTGTGTGTGCAAATTTCTCGTAATAATCGGCGACATCTATTACGAATGTAGTTAAACTTCTTAGAAGTGTACTACGTTTGCTTAGCTAAACGAACTGGCTATCGAATAGATGGCGCTGAACTGCAAAAAAAATATTTTATATTTTAGTGATTTGTTTATTTATATTCATTTATATTAAAAAATATATTATTTTATTGCTAAAATAAAATACAAAATTCAAAAAAGGTACAAATTATTGGCCGACCCGGGGATCGAACCCTGGACCCCAAGCGCCCAGTCTAGATCCGCTAAATAGTCGTCAACGTCGCAAACGGTCGCCGTTTGCGACGTTGTCACTCTTCTGAGAAAGCGACGTTGCCAGTTTCTAGTGCACCAATTTCTTCAACTTGAAATTATTTCGAGATTTTAGTTTGCTCCTTGGCTGGGTTGCCAGAAGGTACTTTTCCTTAAATTCTTGGTAAAATTTCGTCTTAATTTTTTTTTATTTCTTTTTTTTCATTGGTTCCATAGGAAAAATTGTGGAGCGAGTGTTAAATAGATTATATCGTTTCGGAATATTTCCGTATAAACATGAAACGAACATGCCACTTACATACGCATCCAGGTACAAAATGTAATCGATTTACTTTATCTACGTCAATTATCGCCGATAGAATACATATTTCTACCACTTACTTACATAATAGAAGTAACGCCATTTGTTCTTGATTTTTTTTATTAGAAAGAATAACATACAAATATCATTAGCTTGGTGGTATTGGCTATCTAAATTCGCCGTGAGACTGGGGCCAGAAAACTAGTTTGTAGTTTGTTTATATTTATGTATCTAGTAGGCACCTAGGTAAGTAGTGAGATAGTATTTTTTTATCTGCGGCTGGGCTTTAGGCCACCTACTTACCTACTTTGGGGACAAATACAAAATCATACCTGGCAACTTTGACTCAAACTAGCACGTCCGAAGTGCGATCCTGTTTACGCTTTACAAAATGCAGCATAAATAGTACCTACCGCTTATTTTCAAAAAAATTTAACTAAAAAGTTATACTCACAAGTAATTAAATTTAAAGAAATACCTACTTTAATATTACAAATGATTAGTCAATAATACTAAATATAATTATAATATAATTCTTTGGGATGATAAACCATTTGATGTAACGGAACGTAATAATTTTTTTGTGATGACTAGTGTTGTAATGCATCAATCCAGTCAACGCTAAATTTGTAAAAAAATATCGATATTAATAGCCTTGGTATGGTATGTAGGTACATACGTGCAATGTTTAAGAAATTGAAATACAAACATGGACATCAGCTGTATTACAGCAGTAATGTAATGTACAGTACTCGTAGCTGAATAATAAGCAGAGTATTTATGCCCGCGGCTTCGATCGCGCCCCCCCTTAAAAGTAGCCTATGTTATTCTCTATACGTTCAACTATCTCCACAAAAAAAATCACGTCAATTCGTCGCTCTGTTTTGCCGTGAAAGAAAGACAAACATACAGACAGCGATATACTTTCCCATTTATAATATTAGTATGGATTGCATGAATGAAAGAGATGTGAAAGATGGAAGATACCTTCGTTAGTTTAAGCACAAAATATAAGTGGGCTGAAGGACAGAATTGCCTAGGGCAAACATTAGTTTGGCATCAGGACAAAATAATAATTATGTTATGTGTTGTTGTTTAAATTTATTTAACCATTTAAATTAGGTTGGTTATTGAAGTTGTTGTTGTTCTCGTTGAGATATTTGAAGAATGCTTAAATTCATAGATAGTGTGAAAGCGCGCGAAAATTTTATCGATAAACCGGCAGCTTCTCTGATAGAAAAATAAACAACCCTACTCGTACTTTTTCTATCGATTTTTTTCTTTCTGTCAAATTCTGTCTGAATTTTTGAGATCGTTGTTTATTTCAGTTTATTTATGCCCATATTTTTAGAAAACATTGGTGTACCTAATTGCCATGATTATTACTACTACTATTAGTAACTGCAAGTGGAATAATATCACATAACTTGAACAAGAAAAGGATGAAGGTGCTGAAATGCCATCCGTGTGGACTCATATCAATGAATGCTGCAAATTAATGTTAATATTGTGATTTCCAAAGCCGGACGACGGACAAAAATGAATATAGGCGAGAATTTTATGAATGTTGTGAACAAATTTACCTGTTGTATAAGGTTCTACCTTGGGAAAGGAGGGGCTTATCAAAGGGAGTATGTACATGTTGACGATTTAAATCTCTGCATGTCGCAGGTTGGCACCTAAATTATTTATTTTTATGTAGGTATATTAAGACATAGTCATGATCTCTGTACCCACTCTCTCTTACCTTTTTCTTTACATGCATTTCCCAGTTGTATCCAAATCTATCATTGGAGCCTAGGGGAACGCTTACACTATGATTCATGAATTGAAGAGTCTGGTAATTACAATGATACGATTCTCGTCTGACCTTTGCAACTCTTAAACAAGGGAACATCCTAAACCTGCAGGTTTCCTCACAATCCTCACTTCTTTTTTAAAAAAAATAACAAATGGTAGGTACCAGGTTAGAACAACAATACTACTAAGTACCTACATTGTTTATTTTAGGTCTCACAATATAATTTCAACAAGAACTAACTGGCATATTGATGCTTGGAAAAGGGATACTTCGAAGGGCCCCGAGCAAAATTTCAAAAAGATCATAAAAACAAGAGGAGAAAATCCATATGCAGAAAAAATTATACCCCCGTAGAAGACTTTTTGCGCCCAACACAACATACAAACCTGATGAACATTATAGTACAACTACAAGTGATCCAATAGATACTGACTTTATTGAACTGCAACGTCAATGTGATAAAAAATTGCAAGAGTTGCAAAACACTATATAACAAATAATGAATGAAATAGCCTGCGTCGGGTATGCCTGAAAACAATAATTAATAACAATTGAATGAATACAAATTTATTGTTACAAACATTCTTAGATAATTTATTTTTTCTTGCAGATTCAGTCCACTTGGGTTAGAATGCTACTTATGATGATTTTCAAGCACCACTCAAAAGACTACAGAAGCATTTAATATTGTTTATGAATTGATGTACATATTTTGTTTTAATGTTACGTTGTGTTTTAATTATTAAAAATTGATACCACCTCTTACCAACCTATACCAAATAATTTGTACACCTCGTCATACAGTTTACTAGTTTTGGAATATTGTATTGTATATAAAACATTGTATGTTTAAAAACGAGTTTCCTGCTGGATCTTTTCATCCAGAAACAACTTTCCGTTCCAGTGTTAGAATCGCATTATGTATGTTTATTTATATTTTAGTATATTTTATGTATCGGCATATTTATGTAATCCCATGTAAATTATACAATTATACATACTAGTAAAATTGTTTTAAATGATTCAAATATAGTTTTTTTTATTTTCATGGATTTTTAATTATCATTCCTAAGGGCTTCTTATGCAAGAACCTACATCAAGTACATAAGTACCTACCTAATGTGAATTGGAATTCCACCCACCTACACACCCACCCGTTTAGCGCAGTGGTTTGAGCGCCGGTTGAGACGGAAGGGTCGCGGGTTCGATTCCCGCACCAACACAGGTATTTATATTTATTTTGTGTCTGGGTTTTTGTGGTACCTTCAGTGTTTCTCGTTTATAGCTGGAGGCACGAAACTAAAGCGATGACCGTTATTTTGCGCACTTGTAAAAAAGAAGACTTTCTATCAAAATTGGTTTCTGCGCACTCAAGGTCATAACTACACTTTCTTGCCTCGGACTATACCTTAGGTTAGAACCACGACAATGTTGATACAACATCACATACTTAGGTACATTGTCGTATTTATTTATTTTAAGGGGGAAATCCGCCACACTCGCCAATACGCAACGGATTTTGATGCGGTTTTCTTTATTAGGTAAGTAGATTCAAGAGGAAGGTTAAAAAGTATGCAATGATATAATAATAAAGGGCGGACCGTTAGGTAGTATGGACTAATATTTTAAATGGGAAAGTGTGTTTGTCTGTAATGTATGTTTGTCTTTCTTTCACGGCAAAACGGAGCGACGAAATGGCGTGATTTTTTAAGTGGAGATACTTGAAGGGATGGAGAGTAAAATTTTAGATGGGGGGGAGGGTGCGAAGCCGGCTAGTTGCCTAATAAACCGCACTTCGATTTCGAAAAGTCCAGTGTCTGTGAAGTTATCTACTTAGTAGATTACCATCGCTACCTAGCCGTAGTCCATTAGGTAGGTAGGATATATGACTATAACATAATATTTTGATTTTAGACGTTAATGTTGATCCCAAAGAAGAAATTCATTGTTATATTCCATGAGTTTGTCCCACATCATATTTTTTAGTATGTAAGCGCGCCATCTATTGCCAGCGAGGAATAACAGTTCCTCGATAAAAAACGTGCTTCAGCTTTGTATGTGTGTGTGGGGACGATACGTACGTACACAAGTTGATATTAATTTATCAACTTTACAGGTTTATAATGATTATGGCCTTGTTGTTAATTGTTTAAATGCAGCAAAAATCGCAGTTATTACGTAGATGTGGCATTATCACTCCACACTTAAATTACTGTCCTGTAGAAGTTGTAATTATTTATTTTCTCGATTCACTGACAACAGAGCCATCTCTTAGCAATCGTTTTGCAGGATTGCGTAAGCTTTCCCCTTAAGCAGTTGTGTTACAAATATCAGACAACAGAGGAAACACAAATATAATACATAAATACATATGAACACCAAGACACTGAACAAACACAAGTGTTCATCATATGAATGTTTCTCCAGGGTGCGGATCGAACCCACGATCTTTGGCGTATGCGGCAGGGTCACTACCAAATGCGCCATCCAGCCAATTTTAACCGTGAGAGAGCCACGCTTCGGCATGAATGGGCTGGCTAGACCTAAGTGATACCCCTCACAGAAGGCCGGCGTGAAGTAGCGCCTGCGTTGTGTATTGTCGAGTGAGCGAGGTTACCGGAGGTCCAATCGGGAGGAAATGGGGTTAAAAGTTTGCAGTGACTCTACTGGTGTTGCAGGTCTATGGGCTACGGCAATGGCTTACCATCAGGTGATCCGTCTGTTTGTCTGCCACCTATCACAAAAAATGAAATGTGTCGTTCACATTTCATTTTTTTTAATCATGTTTACGGATACTTTACTTTTTACTTCAATATTTATTAGTGCATTTCAAATACACAAATACATACATGGCAGAAGGCCAGTCGCCCGTCCGAGATATCGCTGGAAGGATGAGGTCGAAAAAGACTTGCGCGGACTCTCGGCAGATGACTGGCAGGAGGTGGCACAGGATCGATTAAGATGGAGGGAGGCTCTTATTATCGGAGGCCAAGACTCACTATGGCTCGGTGCGCCAACCTAGTTAGTTAGTTAATTCAAATACATGCGCTAGTAAACCCAACAAGCACCTTAGCTTAACCACTCAATAAGTATAATGTTAGAAAAATATTTATAGCGTCGGGACTCTGCAGGGACCAACACTAAGCCACTCTTTTTTTGACAAAATATTAACTAATGCTTTCCGAAATACTGTTCAAAAGTAAAAAGTAATTACCCCTCCCTTGAAAGCTCCTTTGGAATATAACTTAATTAATGTTACTTTAATAATTTAAAACGATAGAATATTAAACAAGGAAATATTTTTTGTTTATTATCCTTTTCCCTTTTTTTTCGGCATTTCGGATCTCAAAAGGAACGAAACGGAATTCTGTGTCACAAAATCTATATTATTTATAAAGAGATAAAGCCTATAGATATCAACTAACCTTACATACAAAATGAAAAGGCGAAACGCCATCGCGACGCAATCAACGGCCAGCGCCGTCTATGGATAGACAGTGGAACTACTGCACTGAAACAAAGTGAGGGCAAGCCACTAGTAAATACATACAGAAAGTGTAGAAAAAGTTCGCTTACCTTTAATGATAACTAGTAATATTTTTCAGTCTTCGCGGCTGAACCGGTTAACTGAGCAGGTTAATATATCCGACTGACATAATTTAGGAAGGTCCTAATAATAGGTAATACATTTAGTACGAGTATAGCAGTACATTTTATTTCCAGATTTGTACAGGGTGTATCTGTGAACATTTACATCCCTGCTCTATCAACCATTCGAAACGATGTTTGTTTTATAACTTTTAAAAATTCGTTTAAATTTTTTGGACTCCCTATTAAAAATGTCTAGTGCCGAACTTGTATGAAAAGTTGAATTTATTTATGCAAATTTCCAAAAATCAAGGAACAATGTTGTTTAAAATTACTAATAATAATCTGTTTAAAGATACACTGTGGTATATAAACCAAACACTAAAAGACGTAAAACACATTTTTTCTAATCCACGGCCCATATTAGACCGTGAATTCCCTACAAATCCTTGCACCAAGGTTGGCGGGCCTAGTTCCGACCTCAGATACTCTGCTATGAAATATCACGCCCATATATAACGGTGATTCCCAGAGATTTCCTTAGAAAGGAAAAATATAAATAGCAAGGTCATTTTCCCAAGATACGTCGTAAGTGGTCCCCGTTTCTTATCGGATACAAGCCTTGGTGAAATTTCGGATTTTCGTATTTATTATCTCTGTTTTGAGGGACAGTTGAGGCTTAAGGATAGGTCAGAAATTGGGGGAAAGATGGGATCAGCACGTAGGAAATTTATCTTAAAGGGATGTCTGGGGGAGTAAATTATGTAGGACATATTGGCGCTATCTTTTAAAGTGAGCTAGTCTTTCTTTTCGGTCGCTCTCATGTCTAAAGATCGTGGTCATCATTCAATTCAATTGCACCTTGTGTTATCTGCTTCCACCGGTGCCAATTCATGGCGTCTCTGATGATCGAGCAAAACTTATTATTTGCTGTCGAGGACTAAAACCTCGATGCTACGAGTAACTAAACATTTGACCACATTCTACGGCTCGAAGAAAACTACGTTCTTTTTTTAAATTTCGCGAGTCTTTTGTTTTTTTTTTTTTATGATATAGGTGGCAGACGAGCCGACGGATCACCTGATGGTAAGCAATGCCGCCGCTCATGGACACCTGCAACACCAGTAGAGTTACAAGTGCGCTGCCAACCTTTTATCCCCTTCCCCCCGGGTGGGCCTCCGGTACCCTCACTCACTCGGCGAAACACAGCACAGGGGCTGCTTCACGCCGGTTTTCTGTAAGGCAGTGGTATCACTCCGGTCGAGCCGGCCCATTCATGCCGAAGCGTGGCTCTCCCACTCTGGTGGCTCTTTATTATTGTTTTTTTATTATTATTGTTTTCATTGTCACTAATTTTCCTCACCTTTTGGACATTGTACGAATATGTAATTGTTTACGTATTAAATAAGTATTTTTATTCAATTTTACTTTGTCCATCATTTGAAAATACCAAACCACGTCTACCGAATCCCGCCGGCATAGGTTGCCGGTACATTTGCTGATGCTCCTCTGACTTGATCGGTCCATCTGAGTTTGTTTAACCTCTTCTCATTATGTGGTAAAGGTCAAATACGCTGCAGACAGTTTACTAAGATGCGGCTCAGGAAAGTGAGCTAGTAAGTCAATTTATGTTTTGTATGTATTAAGTGGTGTTTAAAAAATCTCAATTAATTACGAGCTAGGTTAGTCACGTAAAAACTCTAAAGGAATGTGTCTTTTTATTACATCACTTGACATTGGCAAAGTTATCTGTGTCGTGAAAACAATAACAAGCCAAAACTAAATACTCTACCTACACCATGTACCTAGGTACGAAAAAGTTGAGCTCCCTGTGTAAATAAACCTTGTGTATTACCAACATAAATTTAGGCAAAACCAACTAGTCTAAGATCCGAACTTACATCGACCTTCACCGAGCTGATAATCGAATGAAATATCCTTTATGACAAATTTTATATACTAGAAAATATATTAAAAATAGGTTTGCTAAAAAAATCCTGGACAGACTATTTTTAATAAATTTTTTAAAAATAATATTTAACTAAATTTAATATTTAATAAAATTTTTATTCTTACTTAAAGTATAAAACGTATAGAATGTGCCGCCAATTTTTTTATTATCATTTCAAGTGAAGGTAACTGCCATCGACATACCTGTTTATACCAGACAACCGAGTACTCTGTCCAGGTAAATAATAGACAACCCAATGGCGGCACATTCTATACGTTTTATACTTTAAGTAAGAATGAAAATTTTCTTATTATATCTTAATGTTGCAAAATTTAGTTAAATATTATTTTTAAAAAAATAATTAAAAATAGTCTGTCCAGGATTTTTTTAGCAAACCTATTTTTAATATATTTTCTAGTATATAAAATTTGTCATAAAGGATATTTTATTCGATTATCAGCCCGGTGAAGGTCGATGTAAGTTCGGATCTTCTACTAAACATATATTATCCGACATCTCAAACAAAAACTGAAAATAAATTTACATTTCCATTAAACAAACATTCGCCATTTCACTTTTTTAATCCTCGCAATTCGTAATAACACAGATCGTTAAATAAATAAAGAAAGATCGCAATACTGGCTGAAATTAAATTCAAATCGCATCAAAACACGGGAAACAAATAAAACAGTCGCACGGAACCATGGCGAAGTTTGCGGGCTCTTGGCAAGAGAAAACGGCGGGCTGCCGCGTGGGGCAAGTGAAGAACGGATGAACAACTGAGTTGTTAATCATATCATCATCATCATCATTTCAGCCAATAGACGTCCACTGCTAGAAATAGGCCTCCCCCAAAGTTCTCCACACAGATCCGTCCTGTGCCACCCGCATTCAAAGGACTCCCGCGACCTTCACTAGATCGTCGGTCCACCTCACCAGGTCCCACCCCACCACCTGCCACCGGAGGCCTGCCACGGCTGCGATAATAATATTTATAAATAAATGCGCCAGACAATCACACCAATCAACCTGGTCTCAAACTAGGTCTCGGTCGGGTAGGTAGTCGGTGTCTCACCGAATCAAATCAAATCAAATTTATTTTGCTCGAAAAGTTTAAGTTTCTCTCTCTTTTATAAAGGCTGTGTCAACTTTATTTGGTGTTTGGATGCGACAGGTATATTTTTATTCATTATGGGACGGGATGTTACGGTCGTTATAATCGACAAATACCGTTCGTCTGGCAGAAAGGGGCCGTGAAAAAAATTCGATGAATTTCCAAAAGTTATAGAACAAATGTTGTTCTGAATGTTACGTAATATACGTGGTTAAAAGGATTTAAATGTTCACAGATACAACCTGTATAGTTTCCCACTGCAGGGCAAAGGCCTTATGCGGATTGATGATCACAAACCTGAGCTATATTTGTAAAATTCAAGACATAATTTTGCTTGGTAGAAGACGTTGTTAAAAGGATGTAAATGTTCACAGATACACCCTCTATAGGCTGTTACTTTACTTTACTTAACTTTCCAATGATTATACATTCTACATTGACGATCAATTCATCAGTTTCTACACCCTACTTCCCTTTTCCTCTCAAACCTTCTCCCTTAACCCGTCCCTCAACCAGAGCCCACTTGGAGTTGCTCCAACGCTGACCGATTATAAAATCTATAAAACGTGTCCAAGTTTGTTCTCTGCGGTCGGCGAGCGATTTGGACGCGGCCCACCGTCCGCGGCGATGGCTGGAGCGGCCCTGATACGGCGGTGAACAACTTTAATTGGAGCTGTTGACCTTTTTGAAAAGTATGCAAAATAAATGCAAAATATCACAGAAAGCCGGCGTGAAGCAGCCCCTGTGCTGTGTTTCGCCGAGTGAGTGAGGGTACCGGAGGCCCACCCGGGGGGGAAGGGGATAAAAGGTGGCAGCGCACTTGTAACTCCACTGGTGTTGCAAGTGTCCATGAGCGGCGGCAATTGCTTACCATCAGGTGATCCGCCTGCTCGTCTGCTACCTATACCATAAAAAAAAAAGCCTTAACTAAAGAAACTATACGGAGGGTAAACGAACCCAAGGACGATCCCCAACCAGATGGACCGATCAAGTGAGAGGCGCAAATAAGTTTTGCGCGGTTGTCAGAGACGCCATGATTAGGCACGGGTGGAGGCAGATGACACAAGCAAGGTGCAACCCATCCACATCTCACAACACAGTGGTAGATTATATGTTGTGACATTCATAAGTTCTGTGTGGACCTAACTTTAATAAAGATTTTTTCTATTTCTATTTCTATTCATCCAATGAAGTCCAAAGAGAGAGAAAGAAACTACACCCGATAAACGTTGGAACACGCAGCTACTTTTTAACCACAAGAATCAGCGTCATCAGACTTTTGACAGATTTGGACGCGGCCCACCGTCCGCGGCGATGGCTGGAGCGGCCCTGATACGGCGGTGAACAACTTTAATTGGAGCTGTTGACCTTTTTGAAAAGTATGCAAAATAGCTTTAACTAAAGAAACTATACGGAGGGTAAAGAAAGAAAGAAAGTACATTTATTAATTTGGACACCACAACACATATTACATGCTACAGACAATTGACACAACACAAGAAAATTAAAAACACTAGTAAAAATAAATTGAAACCAAAAAAAAAACATAATAACTAAAAATAACCTGTCCCTCCCAATTGTCCAGCAGTGCCGTGTATTTATATTATGCTGTGTTGTGTTGAGGCATCCAGCATAAATGGCCCTCACTCAGCTTATGTCACGACCATAGGCCGTAACGCTGGTTTTCAGTGGGACCAGCTGAGTGATTACCACGGACGACTTCGGATGTGTAGTGTAACTATTACCTATGTGAAACGTGTGTGTTTAATGTTGTGTAGATAAACAAATACATTTACTTATACTATACATGTGAGGAGGAGTAACAGTAGTAGGCAATAAGTAAATCATCTATAGCGCTTATGCAACTACCTATTTATAATTATGCATCGTGTTTTCGCACAGATACGAGTGTCGGCTCAAGGGTAAACGAACCCAAGGACGATCCCCAACCAGATGGACCGATCAAGTGAGAGGAGCATCTGCAAATGAGTTATGCTCGGTGGTCAAAGACGCCATGAATAGACACGGGTGGAGGCAGATGACACAAGCAAGGTGCAACCCATCCACACACAACACAGTGGTAGATTATATGTTTTGACATTCATAAGTTCTGTGTGGACCTAACTTGAATAAAAAAAAATCTATTTCTATTCATCCAATGATGACCACGATCCTCAGTCATGAGGGAGCGACCGAAGAGAGAGAAAGAAACTATACCCGATATACGTTGGAACACGAAACTACCTTTTAACCACAAGAATCAGCATCATCAGACTTTTGACAGATTTGGACGCAGCCCACCTGATACGATGATGAACAACTCCAATTGGAGCTTTTGACCTTTTTGAAACTGATTACCTACTCGCATACATTTGCGGTTGCCGCACCTGTCTTCAAACCCATATTACCACCGAAATTGACATCAAAATCTTAATTTTTACTGATTACTCCCATACATTTGCGGTTGCATACATTATTGCCTAATTAATATATGTTTTTGTATGAAACAGCTGATTTTTATATTGCTTATTTTGATGATCTAATCTGCTAAAGGGGTTTTATATTCTATTTGTGGAGCATCATTAATTTATCTGGTAACTTTCTTTCAAAATCAATTCAAAGTTCTTGAATAGTTCTTTTTTCACCTCTTCTCGTGCGCTTTAAGATCGTGCACTCTGCAAAGAGGCTGCTGGTAGGTACGGCACAGCGTTGTGCGGACGTCTTAATTTCCGCCCGCTCCAGGAAACTCCCGCCTTACGAGCCTCAACCTCAGAGTACGGGAGGCGACGTCAGATTTACCTCCTCCATTAATAGTAGTTTATGTAACTGTCACGTAATAAGGGTGTGGTAAACCTCTGTAGTGAACCGTCCTAATCGTCGTCGCCTTTTGATAGAGGCTGTCAGTCATGACGTTTGGTTTCACGGGCGCTTAGTTTTCCTCAGCTCTTCTTATTATCCTAATAACATTGTAAAACTCTACAATAAAATTCTTGAATTTGTTCGTTACCAATTATATTAAGTAGTGCCAGCTCTGTATCAAAGAATCTGATATATTCCCTAAAATACAAACATTTCTTCGAAAATTCCTCTTATCATTCTCCTTCAAAATTATCCTCCGAAACATGGCGCCCCACGTTTGGCGCAGAAATGTTTCTAAACACAAGAAACTATAATCCCTTGTTATATAACCGAGATTAGAGTTAATCATGATTTAAAAATAATCCTGTAACTTTTCTAAAAGTCACTAATGAAATCTCATCAGTTTTAATCCATAACAAATTTTAAACCATGTAATAATTGAACTGACAACCGTTGGAGCTATAAAGTCCTTGAGTGGAGACCGCGACTCGGTAAACGTAGTGTTGGACGCCCTGCTACAAGATGGGATGACGACATTCGAAGACTGGCTGGAGTGAGCTGGATGAGAGTGGCCGAAAATCGGGAGCGGTGGCGTGCATTGGGGGAGACCTATGTCCAGCAGTGGACGAGCGTGGGTTCCTAATGAATGGTGATGAATAATTGTGGACTCCGGAACCCTAAAAAACTAATTGTCTCTGTCCTATAACACACCATCTAGTGAACTTTTGCACGAGGTGGTATCTAATTAATCCTACTTGCAATAAAAGTACTCGCCTCCCGCACTACTCGGTGGTATGACTTGAGCGTGCACACTTGTGCAGAGTCACGAAATGAGCTATTAACTTGTATCGTGGCTCTGGCGGGGGCGATTAAAATAAAGACGAGCACAATAGACGAATTAGGGCCGTTTCACCTAGCAGGATAAGGAGATAGGTCGGTGAGAGTTTCTTGTAGTAGAATAGAATAGAAAACATTTATTGCCCACAACGCTGACGCTTACAATGGGCCGCTTAGGCGGGTAGCACACTGCCAGAGTCGAGGCAGTGTCAAGGCACAGTCGAGGCGGTGGTGTGATATAAGAGTCGAGGCGGAGGTGCAGAGCATCGTTTACACCCATTCAATATGTCGTCGTCAGAAGACGATGACAAAATGGCGGCGGGGTCGGGGCGGCGGCGTGCCGTACGCCCGCGCCGCGTCGCCGACTCGACCCTGCACCTCCGCCGCCTCGACTGCGCCGCGACTCTGGCAGTATGCGTTGACATATTTGATTGTATACCTAGAAAAGGCAGAGGCGGTGCGCCTCTTGAACGCTTCCGCCTCGACTCTGGCAGTGTGCTACCCGCCTAAGGTCACGGATATAGCCCAAAGAATTGTGTGGCTCAAGTGGCAATGGGCAGGGCACATTGCGAGGAGAACAGACGGCCGATGGAGCGGAAAGGTCCAAGAGTGGAGGCCGCGTGCAGGAGGCTGCTGCCGTGGCAGGCCTCCCACCAAGTGGACCGACGATCTGGTGAAGGTCGCGGGAGTCCCTTGCATGCGGGTGGCACAGGACCGATCTGTGTGGAGAACTTTGGGGGAGGCCTATGTCCAGCAGTGGACGTCTATTGGCTGAAATGATGATGATGGATGATGATGATTGACCACAACACATTTCACATAGACAAAAGATACAGAGAAAAGAAACACAAACAGCGCAAACAACAAGCACCCATTATTCGACGCTCAGCGCCATCTATGACGTACACCTCGGAACTAAAGTCCCAAAACGAAGTGAGGGCGGCCTTGACATGATAAAGGCCGTATACGACTTGTGAGTCGAGACCACTCATTTGTCACACTGGTGTGGATACGATTAATCCTATAATAAAATGGTTAAAATATAAGACTCTTGGGCACGTGTTAGGGCGGAAATTCTAGTGACATAAAGATCGGATCGCTTAGAAACTAGAGAGTATCTAGAGTATATAACTAGAGTGTCCATTTAAGATAATTATGAACAACAATTTATAGGACGTCTCTGAGTGTACCAGTTTGAGAAGGTATATTAAGGCGCATATTGAATACAAGCACTATTCAATAATATATCAGTATTTATTATTAAAAAAATAACTTTAACCTACATAAATGAAGATTCTGTATAAATTTCGTAGGAATATGGATTTCGTCGGTGGCGCAGTGGGTCGCATTTTAAAGCGACGGCTGCACTCGGGATCCCTGGTTCGAACCCCGGATTAGGTCAAACAATTGTACCTGAGTTTACCTCTTCAGACATTCTCAGTGTCAGCCCGAAGTCTGGAAGTAGATGGTTTGAGTTGGTGGTTGGTGGTGTTGTGGTATACGAGGGGTGCCTCGCTTCGGTCGTGTCACATTGGCGTCTATCGAATTAATAGGGTAAAAAAATATATATTTGCTCACACACTTAAGCACTAATATAACCTGCGTGCGTGACTGATAGTTAAGATTGGCCGCCGTAGCCGAATATCGGTTGATTTGCAAGTCGACTTAGACACGCATCACGTTAGCAAAATCCAAAATGGCCGTGTGCATCTGAAATTTGGCTGATTAAAACCGACCCAAATCGAAGAGAAAGCTGAAAGAATTCCCCGAATCACGAGTTGGCGATCCCGAGCGGACTCTATTATCGGAGCCCCAAATTTTCCAAGCAATCTTTTAGGCAATAAGCTGTATAACGGCGCGTACAAACTCCTCGTTTAATGGGAAAAGTTAAACAATTTACGAGTACTGGAGTGTGTTAATGGTCATGACGTTTTAATTTCCGAGTAACTCGATACGCGAATTATAACGTCTCGACTGTTACAGATTCCGGCAGAGTTTGGACTAAGTGTTTTAACGGTTCTTTATAGAACTGATAGATTTTTTTAAGTGCAGATGCGCAGATAGTTCACCTGATGCTAAGCTATTACCGCCGCTCATAGACACCAGCCCATCAATGGGCTGACGAGTGCCCTGCCAACCTTTTAACCCCCTTCCCCTCCCATTGAGGCTTCCAAGTACTTTCACTTACTCAGCAAATACACCGCTTGATGGTATGCGATTACGACCGCCCATGGACACCTGCAACACCAGTGGTGTCACAAGTGCGCTGGTACCTTTTACCCCCCTTCCCCTGGTTCCATTCAATTAAAATGTACAATGAACTCTTAAACAATATAAAAAATTAAAATAAATTTATAAAATTTATTTAGTGAATATCTTCAAATCAAATCAAATCAAATAATTTATTTGCATAATATAGGTACATGTCATACATACAGGTCTTAAATTTAATAATGTCTCTCTATATTAAGCCTGAGACAGGCATGCAAATTTAAATATAGTTGTTTCGTAAGTATACATTAAAAAATTCAAATCAAATTAATTTAATTACAATATATGGATCATAGATGTCATTATTATTATTACACTAGCGGCCGCCCGCGACTTCGTCCGCGTGGAAAAGTAACTTTTTACCCCCCTTTTAACCCCTTACAACCCCCTTAATATTATTATGTTGATACAACTTAAACAAATTATTTCGACCAAATTTGGTACCATAAAAACGGTCATTGTGACTAAACCTTAAAAGATAGACATATGCCGTCGCGGACTTTTTTTTAGATCATGTATAGAGGAATAATTCTTTCATACATATTTTTTGTGTATCTTGAACCGTTTTCGCAGCGCACGCAAAGAAAGCCTTCAAAAATGAATAATTTTCCCCCGTTTTTTACACATTTACCGCTCTGTCTTTGCTCCTATTGGTCATAGCGTAATGTTATTTAGCCTATAGCCTTCCTCGATAAATGGACTATCCAACAAAAAAAGAATTATTCAAATCGCACCAGTAGTTTCGGAGATTAGCGCGTTCAAACAAACAAACAAACAAACAAACAAACAAACAAACAAACAAACTCTTCAGCTTTATTATATTAGGTATAGATGTCAACATACAATTGTCACCGAGGAAAAAAAATTGAAATTATAGAAAAAGAAATGATATGTCATAATGATTACATTGATTTATCAGTCAGAAAATCGCTTACTGCATAATAACATTTGTCAATAAGTAATTCAGTCAGCTTTTTTTTAAATGTATGAATGTCCTCCGAATTTCGAATAGTAGCTGGTATTTTATTAAAGATTTTGGGACCGTTGCAGAATACAGATTTGCTAAACAGGGCGGTCCTGCTGGGTACACTACACAGCTTATCTTTTAGGCGTTCACGTTTTATGCATTTAAACTTATCCAAATTTGACCTTACAAACACTGCGCATTCAACAATGTATAAAGAGGGAACGGACAGAATCTTATATTTTATAAAATACGGCTTGCAAGATTCGTCTGATTTTAAACGAAACATTGATCTCATGCATCGTTTTTGTGCTCTGAAAACCCGATCATTTCTTTACAAGAACAGTTCCCCCAGAACATGATACCATATCTGAGTGGTGAGGCCACGTAGCCGTAATACGCTGTGAGGACAGTTTGTATATTAACAATATTTTGTAATTTGTAAAGCGCAAATGAGAATTGGTTCAATTTTTTACATATGTGTTCAGTATGTGATGTCCATTTTAATTTTTTGTCAATATTTAATCCTAGAAATTTCGTAGTTTTTTGTTCATCAATTCGTATGTCATTATAATTTATATTCAATTTCAAACTTTGATCTCTTTGGGAAAATGTCATAATTTTTGTTTTATTGAGATTAATCTTCAGATAACAGATCTTGACGATAAGCTAGAATAATATTGCCTGGTGACGCCCAATTTACGAATACAAATGTCTGCCTCTCTCTCTTCCACTTTGCTATGCCATTCAAGGCGCATTATTTAAACTGTATTCTAAGTGTAGCATCTATATCATGTGTAATGCAAATAAATAAATAACAATAATATGTAGTACCCAAGATTTAGTAAGTCTTGCAACTACAAAAACGAACCTATTCACCATACCTACTTAAGTCTATTTTGCATTGCAGTTAACACATTCCCGGCAAACACAACTTCGTGCGGAACGTTCCGGAAACCAAGACTCGATTTATTGTCATCCCGCTTAGCGCTAAACAAATAACAATCAAACGGATAGCCCTTAGTGTGATACATTCGGCCATTACGCCCCCTCTCCAGAATGTATGGGAATCTGTGGATATGACGTAGACAATATTCCGATGGAGCAATAAGATTAGTTCCTAATAAATCAGTATGTAGCCAGGAATAGTAATGATATAAATAGTAGGGTCGGAGGCCCGATACGGAGGAAAGATTAAGAAAACATTTATTGACCACAACATATTTGCACATTGTAGACAAAAAGACATGGAGTAAAAAAATACACAATTAAAAAAACATGGAATCGTGCATCATGGTGGATAAGGGATCAAAAGTTTGGTAGCACACTTCTCTTCAACCAGATATCACATTAAAAAAAAACTTGAGTTTTTCTTTTCAGAAATTGTCAGTGTCAGCTCGAAGTCTAAAAGTTGGCGGTCTTGGGGTCCCCGAAAAGCACGTCAAGATGTTGATCCTGTGACTGATCTCTCTTCGGTCGTATCACACTACTGTCCCAACGAATTGTGGGGGTAAGGAAATAAAGATTGCACCTGTGTTTGCGCGCTCACATGAGCACTACAAAATATCCGGCGTGAAGCAGCTCCTGTGCTGTGTTTCGCCGAGTGAGTGACTCCACTGGTGTTGCATGTGTCCATGGGCGTCGGCAATTGCTTACCATCAGGTGATCCGCCTGCTCGTCTGCTATCTATCACATAAAAAAAAATATCCTGCGTACGTGGCTGATCGTTAAGATTCGAGACTCATAATAAACGAAATAGTCCTGAATATAAGTTGTAGTAATTAATCATGAAAGAGTTTCCCCAGCTGTAACCCTTGAAGGGTACAGTGCAGGCCCGGCTGTGGGGTCCACCGCAATGACGGTAAGATAGAGACATGAACTTTTTAGGTTAGGTTAGGGTGTATCCCACTCACTACTTCACCCATATGTTAGAGTGATGAACACTTGTGTTTATTCAATATGGGTGATATATATGTATGAATTAAAGTATTATATTTGTGTTTTTTTCTGTTGTCTGATAACTGTAACACAAGTTCTGAAGCTACTTTATTCGTACCTACTCAGACACGAGAACCCACTGATGTCCCTCCACAATACTAAACAAAACCTGAAAAAAAAAATACTATTACCCACCTATTCCAAAAAGCGAAATACCTTATAGTAACTTGAATTGCATGGGCAGTAAACAAAGCAATTTTCAGCGAATTCCAAATAAAACGACGCAAATTCCGTCGGCTGGAGACGACATAGGAATGTTTTTCGTCGAACGCAGATGCCAGAATTGAATTGCAGCGATCGGATTTTTTACGACCCGATATGAACCTGATCTAGGGCCAATGGACTTGTATTATTTGTGCAAAGGTAATTTTATCGAGATTACTATTACCGTGGCAATCGTTAAATTCATCTCCTTCGAAATCGACTTTTTTATGTCATAGGTGGTGCTCGAGCAGACGGATCACCAGATGGTATCCGATTGCCACCGCCCATAGACACATGCAACACGAATAGAGTGTGCGCTGCGCTATTAAATAAAATAAATAAAATAATAAATATATTGAGACAACATCACATACATTGTCCTGGTCCCAAACTAAGGTTTTCCCTTGTACTATGGAAACCAGAAACAACGAAGGAACTACAAACACCCAGACCCAACACAAATATCTGTTTCATCAACAAACATTTGTGTTAGTGCGGGAATCGAACCCGCGACCCTTTATTATTACCCTTTTTTATTGGATTATTCGCAGGACACGTTCACAAGGCAGATAAAAATATAAACAATAATAATATTATCACAAAGACTAGTTAAATATGTCGCAGGGAAATGATAAAACCAGGGATTTGATCAAATCCCGATTTTGCTTCCACCGAGAAGTGTACTTGTGAAAACCGTCTTCAAAACCTATTGAGGATCGACCACTGGATCACTCTCCTTCCAGGGAAAGGAAATGATAAAACCAGGGATTTGATCAAATCCAAAAAAAATAAGGATTTCTGCGTGGATCATAAAAAAATAACCCTAACCTAACCTCTACCCTAAACACCAATCCATACCCTAAATTTATGTCATTTCACATAGCCAATCTAGGGATTTGATCAAATACCTGGTTTTATCATTTCCCTGGATCCTTTCCCTGGAAAGGATCCAGGGAAATTTTTCGATCCTCAACAGGTTTTGAAGACGGTTTTCACAAGTAGTACACATCAGGTTACCACAAACTGTCATATTTCCTCATTTGATATTTAACCTAATGTGTTTGATAGAAAGATGAGAGTCGATTAAAGAAATTTGACAGTTTTGTATACTTTGATGTGTGGCACACACTTCTCGGTGAAAGCAAAATCAGTATGTTTTTCTGCTTTATGTACTCGTGCAATTACATGGGGTCTCCATTAGATAATAGTAACCTACACCCCATAGCTAATCGGCGGTGACCTGACACCCTGTCCCATTTCAGTCGGGTAACCCTTACAACATTTTTTTGCAATATGAGCTAAATAATTTATAAATATGTACACTATCGGCCACTATCACGGGCCCCCACATTACTCACGCACAGGCAACGCCGCGTGACGAGCCGAGTGAATTGAGCCTAACCACGTGTAAAATGGTCGGTAAGGTCTATTTTGGTCTTAGGTGAAGTTAAGTATGGTATAATTAATGTACCACTGCAAGGCACAGGCCGCCATCATAGAAAGTTGACTGTTGGAAGGCCAAGCTTCGGCTTGAATGGGCCACCGCGACTTTAGTGATCCACAGCCTCACAGAAAAACCGGCGTAAAGAAACTACTGCAATGTATTTCAGCGAGTGAGTGTGGTTACCAAAGTCCCAATCGAAAGGGGTTTAAAACGTTGGTAGGGCATTAATTTGTGACTACACTTATGCACTTTTGTGCTCGAAACTCGACTTAACAAGACTTTCGTCGAACGCAGATGAACGCAGGTTGCTTCTGACTGTGGGTTGGACTGTTAGTCTTACGCCTGATCTATGTTATTCAGTGCTCTGTGGCTAGGGGCGTTAGGAATACTGACAAGGTATTCGTAAGAGGCGACTAAACGGGCTTCGGAGTACGTCAGCATGCCACTACTGGGGAGTGGCTTGCTCAGTATCATGACTCCGCAAGGGAAAAAATCCTACTGGGTGTCCTGGTAGGTCGCGCATTTGTGAAAGGCTGCATTGCGCCAAACAATTTGACTCAAAGTGGCGAGCGCGATTTGCGGTACGGTCCAGTCCCGGCTGTGGGGCATCCGACCGCGATTGCGCTGTGATGGACACCCCAGGCAGCGGTCGTCACACTTTACTCTTCAAGGGCCACATATCAACATGAACATCAGGGCCCGGGCCGCAGTATATGCGTACTAAACTGATTTCTGATTAATACGAATATGTAGTTGACTAGTAATTAAATAAATCTACTATATCGCGGGCCGCACAAATAACGTCGGCGGGCCGCATGCGGCCCGCGGGCCGCAGTTTGACGACCACGGGGCCCAGGGGCTTTGGTTAGGGTTAGAGTCCCTCATACCACCTTGTCCCCCACATGTGGCAAGGTGAAGACCATTATGGTTTCCCCTGGGAAAAAAATAAAAAAATGATCTATGTTATTCAGAATGGTAGATAGGGATGTAAATGTTCCTATAAACTTCTTCTGAATGTAACCATTATACTTCTTCGTCATTTTTCACCTAACCTAAAATTTTATGTCCCTCTAAAACAACTCCAAGCGCTCGAAGACTCGAGTCTGTACCTACGGAACCAGCAAAAACTGTTGTTTTGCTGATACTAATGTCCTTAGAATAATAACTCTATAGAAACCTAATGCGTCCGCACAATTAAAGCTTAGTGGGTGGTACCCTAATTGGCGAAGGGGCTCGGTGGTACCCTTAGTGTCAAATGTGACAGCGACCCGAACGTGTCTCCCGAAATAAAAATCATTATGACGGTTTGTGCGGTTAAATCGTGTCACAATAGAAATTAAAGGGAGAATAAGAATAATATTATCACTATTCATAAGTAAGCTTTCAATATTTCATTGTATCTTGTTTATATTTAATCCAAAATAGAAACGTTATTTTCAATGTTCAGTGTTGCCCAATTGAGAAAATATTTTCCCATTTTTCCTGACTTTTATCCAACTAATTATTTTATAAAACAATTATTGCTAACATATTTTCCTAATGTAAGTACTGTTGGGGGCAATTAAAACCCTTTGTTTTCTTCTGTGGACTGTATTTTAATTATTTCTGTAATAACTTAATTTATTGTTACAATTACATATTGATGCTTAGTAGTTTAAATATAAATAAAACGGTTGGGGTAAAAAATCAGTGGCCACAATGGCGTCGGACGAAATTGACAAGACAGGCAACCGTGTTGCCATACAAAATAAATATAACTTTGTGTTGCCATCAACAAGTACCTACGACATATAGTCGACTGAGGGGCATTTCTCGTGCACTCGACATTGTAGTCGAATTAGACAAGTATTTGTATTGACGATAAATTTCATAATTCGACTTCATTGTCGAGTGCTCGCAAAATAAATTATACAAAAAAAAATTTTTGTTATCTTCCATTCATATCAGTTTAATAATATTCTATTTACACCTCATAAAACATTACCTACCCCAAGCCACACTATTATTAATAATTGTGTTTGCCTAAAGGTTGTGACCTCACAACATACACTACCAATGTACCACCGAAATTGTACGTTAAATTTCCATAATACCTAGTGCTTAATATGTCGTAGTTTTTGTGAACGTATCTATTAGATCTATCTCGCAATAAACTTTACATTACTTGTTTATACCACACCGACCAACATTTTACGACACATTAGAAAACACTATTGAGGCGTCCGATTTATTTCCCCGTTTTCGGGGAAACTTCACCTTTACTAGCATCACATTTTGTAATGACAAAAGTGTCAGTACGGTGCGCAGTAGGCTGCGTGAATTTTTTTGTGTCTCATTTTTGACAGAGCTCTAGTATGGAGACTCTCCTTCTATAGAGTTATTATTCTAAGCTAATGTCTTATTGTGACAATAACGGCTGCCGACGCGAACACAATGATATAGACTTGTAGACTCGTGTAGTTTGCAGATGAGTCGTTCAACTGTAACTAGTTCAATTTTCAACTTTAGCATCTGCACTAACTTATTCTAAATCAACTTCAAGATAGGTGAAAAATATGTTAGTTTTGTTTATCTAAAGGTTAAGAGGATATGGTACGTACAGCCATACGTCTAAGTATACAAAACTGTAAACATTCTTTAATGGACTCTCATCTTACTGTCATACACATTAGGCTGAATATCAATTGAAGAAATTTGACAGGTTGCGGTAACCTGATGTGTGGCTGACTGTATAGCCGTTAATATAAGTTGAGCAGTTTCTGATGAATTGAAAAACGAGGGTCTGGACCACCTGATGTGGAACTCCAGCAGCTCGTCTAATCTATAAAACATATATTTATACGAGTATTACTATTACTATAAGACCTCTATAGGAAATGGAATGGTATGGAAGTCCTCAAAGTCAGGCTTGGAAGTGGATTGCTACTTAAAGTAACAATTTGATGCAGACGAAGTCGCAGGCACAGCTAGTATTGTATATACTAACCGAATAAATATAGACTACTAAATTAAACCAAAAAATATTCATACAAATCCAAAACGGTTTCGTAGGTTTAGTTTTTAGTAATTTATTCATTTTTCTTATTATATTCAATATAAACTGTTTTAAAAAACAAATACTTGAATTGAAAATTTAAACTTTCAAGTGAACTAAATGAACTATTGAACTAGATGGAAGAGTGCCAAAGTTCATTAGTTCCAAACTGCATCACTCTTGTGAAATCTGTGAACTATTTTGCGTGAGTCTACAAAACTAACTGTTACATACGACCACAACGCAGGATGCAGTTATGAAGATACTAAAGTCGAACATTCTAAACCTAATACCCAGAGAATTCCCACCTTTATTACCTTTACAATAGGGTAGCAAACTGGAGATTTGAACGCTGTTTCCAGTACAAACTGATAGGTGTGGTGAGTCGAACTAAAATGTTATTATTTCTCTTTAAACTCAGCAGCAGCATCAGTTATAGCACAACATAAATATAACCAGTAGCAAAACATGCGACATATATCTGAAAATATCGTAAACGGTAACTTTAAGTATTTTAGGTATAGTAGTTTCAGCCAATATAGATACTACCCCACTGGAAAGCAAAGACCTCCATCATAAAAAATCAAGTCATCTAGATACTATTATAGCCCGGGTATATTGGCGTAAGGGAAAAGAAGCCTATTGGCGGAAGGGTACTACCTGACTGATGATGACTAGGTGTACAGGGAAACCAAATGTTGAAAATATCTTTTTAAATACTTCAATCGTACGTGCCGATGTAATGTTGGACATTTCGTATATTTCTGGCCATTTAGTATAGCTATCAACTACCACTAGGAACATTTTATTATAAAATGGACCTAAGAAATCCGCATGGATCCTATACCACGCTGATGGAGGAACTGGCCATGGTTTCTGGGTTTTACAAGGTGATCTACTATTATGCAAACAGACAATACAATTTTTTACAACTTGTTCTATGTCAGTATCCAGTTTAGGCCACCAAAAATAAGACCGAGCAATTTCTTTCATGCGAACTATACCAAAGTGACTCTTATGCAACTCTGTTAAAACAGTTTCTCTAATGGAATCTGGTATTACAACTCGGTATCCCCAGAACACACACCCTCTGTCCACAGACAGTTCATTTAATCTAGTGTGGACATGGTATGGTAGTGTGTCTTGAGATAAAAGTTTTCTTTCGGGCCAACCATCAGAAAGATATCTTATGATTGTTGTCATTGTGCAATCCTTTTTAGTTTCTGATTGTATTAATTTCCAATTTAAACTTTCTAATTGGGATTCGTTCACATGATAGATGTTGCTCGAGTTAACATTTGAACAAAGTGGGTGAGTATCCTCCTCTACACATTCTTTTTCCATTACAGTTCTAGACAAATAATCTGCCGGATTTACATTTGTATTAATATGCCTCACTTTATAGTTAAAAGCAGATAAGAATATTGCATAATGTTGCAGCCTTTTGGCAGCCATTTTGGGAATACTTTTTGTTGGACCAAAAATCCTTACTAAAGCTGCATTATCCGTTTCGAGTTCAAAGTGTCTACCATATAAATAGTTATAGAATTTTGTTATTCCAAAGATGACTGCCATTGCTTCCTTATCAATAGTTAAATATTTCTGTTCTACTTCGTTTAGTTTTTTACTGATTTCTGCAGTTTCCAGATCACTATTTTGATGAGTTTCTGAGCTGGTTTCGGAATCAGCGTCGGAGAACGAGTCTGATGA
Organism: Cnaphalocrocis medinalis; assembly: GCA_014851415.1. Lineage (NCBI taxonomy): Eukaryota > Metazoa > Arthropoda > Insecta > Lepidoptera > Crambidae > Cnaphalocrocis > Cnaphalocrocis medinalis. The sequence continues at coordinate 29,756 of JABMDO010000332.1, forward strand.
CATTTATTTTCTTTGACAACTGGTAAATATTTATGAAGTTAGCCACAGTTGCAAAAATGGCGGCCAGCGTGCAAATTTATGGTTTGTAACGCACTTCACACCGATGCCACGCCGGCTAAAGATTTTCTTGCCGATTATTGCAGATAATTTTTGTTGTATTGTTTAAACTTTTAGTTCACTGTACGCGTCAAGTTCCACTTAATCGTCGCCACTGAAATATATTAGAAATAAAACGCGAACATTAATTAAATCACGCTTTATTTGCGCACCGCGCATCGCCATGTCCAAAGCCAAGCGCGAGAGGGCGATATCACCTGTCCCACTTACACAATATACCACAATGAACAAGTTGGTAAAACAGTTTTTAATATCAACAGTTACCTGAACTGAACATCCAACATAATAATGAAATATATATTTTGTAGTAACCCGCCCTCCTTGCGTTTCGGGACAGTAATTTGAATCTGAGCCAATAGATGGCACTGGGTGTTGATTACATCGCGCTAGTGATTAAGTTTGCTGTTTAGCTATACCTATCTTTATGATCGTTTATAGAATTTACCTTTTTATAATTGTTATATCAGTTTACCGTTGTCGTTTGACCGAATACCTTCTATGTCTAACCACTGGGTAAGTATACACTGTGGGTATAGTTTTTGTATGGGGGGAAGGACGGGATAGTTTTCTTTTTCTGAAGCATTGACTAGATTGTGAGCTTCGGAACGGTCGTTTTACTTGTATGCTTTAGACAATTTATTGCTTATACTTTTCTGTATCTCGATGCAAATACCTTTTGTTATTGTCGCTGGTTTGAAAAGTTTCCAGACTTACTTGTAGCTGCAGAAACGTTTATTACAAATCGCCATCATTAGAAATACTTGTTTCCAAGTTTAAATTATAAACCTATTCCCTCTTAATACAAAACTAAAGATGATAAAACTGATGCTCACACTTTCATACTTTAGTGACTTATAAAAGTGATAGCATTATCTTCAAACCATCACTAACGTTAGCAGGGAAGTTGACTAACTTTTACCATAAGGGGGTATTTGTTAGTTCCAAATTAGTACCGAAAAATGGCACTGGCATCGTACAAGTGTTACGTTTTTTGGGTTTATCCTCACCTCTTTTTATACGACTACCCAAAAGAAAGAAGTATGATGTAAATAACTAAGTAACTAACTAGGCTGGCCACCAGCCTCCCACCAGGTGGACCGACGATCTGGTGAAGGTCGCGGGAGTCCATTGGATGCGGGTGGCACAGAACCGATCTGTGTGGAGAACTTTGGGGGAGGCCTATGTCCAGCAGTGGACGTCTATTGGCTGAAATGATGAACTAGGCTGGAACAGCGACCCAAAGTGAGCCTTAGCCTCCGATAAATAAGAGCCTCCCTCCATCTAGAACGGTCCTGCGCCACCTCCTGCCAGTCATCAGCCTGGTGTCCACGCAAATCTTTATTAACTTCGTCCCTCCAAAGGACGTCCTTGAACGTGGCCAAATGGTCAAAGACCAGTTAAGTACTTTTATAAAGTATGGCCCGCCCTCACTTCGCTTCGGGACCGACAGAAATAAACTAATAGATGGCGCTGTACTGTTGCTTATCTCTGTTGCTTGAATTTCTAGGGTGCGAGCCTTCCGCTCCCCACAAGCCCGGTGACTCTGTACAAAACCACACACGTAGGTTGACAGAACTGACCGACCGAAAAAAAAATAGAAGTTATCTCTTTATAAATAGTATGGATAAATAAAAGGAACAACAGAGTTTCGGAAATTAGTATTCGCACACAATCCGGAGAAGCAGCATGGACAGAAAACGAGGTAAAGACGTCTAAAGACGCAGTGCAAATGCTACAAGTTTTCGCAAATCTGCGAAGAGTTAGGCACATTAGTATTCGCAACCAGTTCTGAGTAACATTGCGGGTGAACGAGTGAGTGAAGTAACCGTATTGTAGGTACATTTTTAACTCTCAACGCGTTTTTTTCTTTCTATGGTGACGACACTTTTAGCGAGTTCGCACTATTTTTTTATGTGATACGTGGCAGAGGAGAAGGCTGATTACCTGATGGCAAGATATTGCCGCCGCCCATAGACACCTGCAACATCAGTAGGTAAAATCTCAAGGGCGCCAACCCTTAACATGGTAAGACCCTAAAGCCTTTTAAAAGGCAAAATCAATTGATTTTCTATTGTGTCTGCTGTCCGAGCCTTATATTTTTTTGGTTTTTTAATTCTTATTGGATTTGTTTAAGACCTTACAAAATTGGGTAAATTGCAGATAGAGTCTATCTTATTTCCTATTATACAAGGTGATTTTTTAATCACTATCTTAGAATCTGTAAGTGAACAGTTTTCTCCTAAAAACATGGGTCGAATTAGGTATGACTTCTTTTTTTTACTTTTCATACAAATCAGACTGATATTGCAAGTTCAAAATTTTTGTTGTACTTATTTCGAATTTTCGACTAATGTTTGTTAGAGAGAGTTGTACAATTACAGATTCTGAGTCGAGCTTAAAAATTTGGATAGTGATTAAAAATTCACCTTGTATATTTTAAGTCATCAAAAACTAACTTGACTAAAATACAACTAACTAGTGGCCCGCCCTCACTTCGCTTCGGAACCGTAATTTAGAAATGAACTAATAGATGGCGCTGTGTCCAATTGCATCGCGCAAGCGTTTCGTGTTTTCGATTTACCTATAAGCCTTGTCGTTGTCCATAGAAGTTATCTCTTTATAAATAGTATAGATAGAAGAAGATAATGTTTATAGTCTTATGTTAGTTTTTGCCTTATGTTAGAAGTCTTGTTTAGCATCGAGATGAGAATAACAGTGCACTGAAATGTAATGTAATATCTCATCACACTGACAGAAAAGTGATATCACTTGGTGATATTACTATTACTCGAAACATCACCCGATAGTGTTGAGCAATTGTTATGTCTCGGTGTATGAAAATTACTGTACTATGAATGAATATTACTCTGGGCTGATGTAATAAAATATTTCGCTAAGCCAAAATAAATATTTTTTGAAAAAAATATAATTGTAGGGGGGTTTAAAATAAATAAGTCTATAGATATTATACCTCTAAAATATATTTCAGAAATCTGTCAAGTAGCGAATTACGAAAACAATTTTACTTTGCGACGCGTTAGTTTTGCAATGTAAGTAATTAATATTTGTAGAGGAAATATTTAATGCTTACATTAAAAAGTGGTATTAACGGTACTGAATATTGTATTTTTATAAAATTTATAATTATTAGGTTATATTATTATTTCAAATGGCTGTTCTGCAATAAGTTATGGTATAATGGCGTTTACGACTTGAAAAAAAGGCTATTCTGCTCTATGCTATGGTGTAACAGCCTAGTTAACTTATAGAAAATGCATTTTAAAAAGCTATTTTCGGTTTTTTATAAGTAAAAACACTTCGAGGAAGATACAAATTAAGAGACAAATACGGGTAGTTTCATTATTACAAAATTTATAGCAAGTACAGAAATGAAAACGATTTTATTATTTCAATTATACAAACGCAATCATTTTAGTTTGAAATTCAAACGAAAGTGATTGATTTTTTATAATTTTGTTTTGTTTTTAAATTAGTATAAACAATATCTGCATCGACAGGACTTTTACTTAGAGCTTAAATTTTAATAAGTCTTCTACCAGTACTGTGCAAAGAAGTAAAACAAACGTTTATTTTTAAAAATGTTAAAGCTAGGATTGATCTACATAAGATTTAAGCGCTAGCAAAACTCCCGCCACTTTGTTTATGTTTCAGGTTTTGCGTGCTATTAACAATCTTTAATAGGAGTACTGTTGGGCAAAAGAAATAAAAGACGTCAACTTTATATTAACAAGAATTTAATCACAGACATCGATACAATTCGGTTCGACGAGGGGAAATGAGTGGTATATT